>MU399499.1:1398367-1648792 GCA_022578845.1 Hypoxylon cercidicola | reverse complement strand
CCCCCCCCCCCCCCCCCCCCCCCCCCCCCCCCCCCCCCCCCCCCCCCCCCCCCCCCCCCCCCCCCCCCCCCCCCCCCCCCCCCCCCCCCCCCGCCGCCCCCCCCCCCCCCCCCGCCGCACTGGACAGGGTTCGAGTATATTTATCCATATGGCAACTGCCCTTTTTTTAGCTAACAGCCACGTAACTCAATTAAATCATGTTGGAGCCGTTAGTTCCCCCTAGGTAGGTACTTTGCATGATTATTCATCACTTACATGAGATCTTGAGTAATACATCTCGTAGAATACTGATGAAAAGAGCCATAATCATGCGGTCAACTAGACAACTTTAGACGCAATATATTAGCAAGTATCAATTATAACTTGTTGAACACGGAGAGACTGGAATACCCAAATAATATTGTAACGTCAACTCTTAAAGTAGCTTGCCGAATTTGGAACAATCTCTGATGAGGCTCTGATGAGGCTCTAGATGCATGGACAGTACCTGCCGGGTACAGTATCAGCAGGTGGCAGGTGGCAGTTACGCCAGTTTCACTGGGGACTTACCTGCTTATGGCACTTGGTGGCTTAGTCCATTTGCAACCTTACTTATTCTGAGTTGTCCACTCAGAAACTCAACTTCTTCCCATTCTTTTCCACTCCTCTTCAAACATCCAACCGCCGTTAACCATCACTCCCGTGAAGCCATGGCATGTTACATACCCCCGAAGATGCCATATCCGGTATTATCTATTCTTCTAAACTCAAATGAAGGCCAAAAAGGATTGGTCTTGGCGACACGATCCTCAAACCTCCCTCATCAAAAGCCAACTCTTACTCTTGGCCCAACAAACCTTCTCTACCGACCCTTAGAGCAGTATACCTAGGGCTGGCACCATGTTCTCCACGGCTTTTACTTCGAGACCGGCTGGTATCAGCTTAGGTTTTAGTCGATGTATATTGAGAGTACGCGGCTTTACACTCCCTCTAGTGGCCCAGCTCTGGTATAAAAGTACGTCCCCCTCCCTTGACTGATGCTTTCGTTTTCTGTTGCTTATCCAGTTCGCTCACAACAATATTCAGTCGCTCTAGCCTTTATTTACGGGCTGAATACCTTTCTTCGCTGTCTTCTCTTAGACAGCGACTTGTTTAAACGACTCGCCATCTCTCATATCACAGAGAGATGGCTTCAAACAACCTTACGTGGGAAGATGGCGATATTGCCTTCTTCAAGGGCGTCGACCAACTTACCGACCAACACAAAGACGCCCTGGCCGGATACGTACCCGAAAAGGCTACGGGACACCCGGTGATCATCTTGGAGCACAGCACCGACTCCAAGTACTGTCTGATCACCACGGTGTCCGCCTACGGATCCGGTGCCCACAACGGTTTCCTCCCCCCATGGGATCAACGCTACCACGAGCAGAAATCCCGTGGGGCGTTTTACGCGTTCGCTGGCTCAGAGAAGCCATGCCACTGGCAGCAGCACCTCGAACTCGAGGGCAGGCAGAGCTGGCCAAAACCGAAGACTTCCGTAAGTAACCTTTCCCCCTTTTCACGACCTCATATATCTTGCCTGAAGTAATTCCTAACTCCCCCTTTTACAGTGGGTCTACGCGCGGACTACTTACGTAGTCCCGTCCGCGACACTCCGAGAGTTCCGCCGGGGAACTCGACTACGGATGACCCAGGAGAGTCTTCGGTATCTCCTCGGTGCGATGGCAAAGAACTATAACTTCGCCACCCGCTGGACCGACCCCCGGCTCCCTCAGGATGCCAGATCCTGCGCGCCTACAGGATCGGCATCCAGCTCGGCGCCTCCCGCTCCCGCTCTCGCTCCCGCTCCTCCTCCGCCGAACTTTTGGGCGGCCCGAGCTCGAGGGCACTAGAGCGAGCCACTTAGACACCAGTGGCCGCTCTCCGACATCCTGAAGCTCGACCGTACGGTCAGCTTCCAATCCAAGCCCAGTGCTCGACGGCGCACTGGGGCTTCCACCGGCGTCCCAGCGAGTGACCTTCATCGAACTACGGTGACTGTCTATGACCTCGTCGCTCGCTGGGGCGTCCACGACTCGGACCGGTCTCTTCCACAGGGAGAATGAAGATTGGCCGAGTCGGGGCGGAGGGAAGGGGATAGGCTGCTACTTACATGACTTGGGTAGCAGCAGGGGGGACATACGGGTGTTGGCTGGGTGGAGGATTCTTGTAACGTGCTGGCGAAGGGATATAAGAGGCGTTTTGGATAAAGTTATGGATTAGCCTCGGAGGATCAGCCATTGGATATCAAAAAAGAATTCAACACCGTATTGTTCTAATATATTGGTATTCTCACCCATCTTTCTATGCAGCCTCGAAATCTCCGATGCATATAGCCTGACAGCTGTTTGTGGACTCGAGATGCTTTCGCCGTGTTGTCTTTCGTGATACTCCTGGAGGTTATATTTGAATGAGTAGAAGCGGATTGTTAAATTTCAACGATATAGTATCCAATCCTTACCTTCGGCGATGGCTCCAAGATTCTAGGGCGCAAATCGGCTCTGTAAGTCTCATCATCCGGTAACCGGGAGTACAATGGTCTTCCAGCAATTCTTCACGGATTCTTATCGAACCGATGGTGCTCCCTTAACTCCTCCCCGTACCCCTTAAACCATTCTGTGCTGACATATTTTGCCGCTAAGACGACTAGTGGTATGACTAGCGGCGGTCTGCTTGTAGACATTCTTGCAAATAATCTCGGAACATGTCGAATTTCAAGCTGTTGGAACAGCGATACGAACAAATCGTCATAGATACCTACCTACCTCTTAAATGATGGATGTTGCTTCTTTCAATGTTCTTAGGGGTAAATAAGGGGTACAGTTTACTGATTGACACCTACCAGAACGAGACAGTCCAACGTCATCTTTGGCAGGCAGGTACCTATTTCCTAGGGCGGTAGGGCGGTAGGGTAGTATTCGTTATGGGCCCTGCCGCTAATCTCTATTAGTTCAGGGGTTAGATCCAAGTTCCGCTCTACGTTCGGCCTTGGAGACACCATTTTAGCACCTGAATGAAAAGCGTCTCTCTTGCGGTCTTGATTTCTTCATATTATAATGTCAATTATATCCACAGTCATTACTAGAACTATTATTATAATACTCTTAGTTATGCGTCATGCTCCCATTCCACCCCAGGCAATCGAGCCTGAGCGGGTGGCTGCCATCATGCTGTCCTGGCACGGACTCGAGCTAGTCTCCAGCAGAAAGTTACAGACGTTATGGGCGGGCTATGGCTATATTTACGAAATTACGGCGCGGGCTCTCAGCGATCAAGTGTCAACCGAATTGAGAAAAGCTGGGCACGTTGATGTTGTGAATAACCGTAACGGAGAGGTGTTTCCGCTCATACTCAAGTTCATTGCGCCCCCACGAACGAATTCCGGCTCCGAGGATGAAGGCCACCTGCGTAAGCTCATGAGCTACGGCGTCGAGCAGTACTTTTACAGTTCTGTAGTGCCACATCTGGAAGATGAGACACCCGTAGCCCACTGCGTTGCTACTTCGCGTAATTCGCATGGGAAACCTGGTGCCGAGCTTCTGAAAGGCTTTACCGCGACAGGTAAGGTCTTTTCTCGTCGGATGTTTCGATTCTATTTCCCCTTTTCGTCCAATATCAAAATGTTTCGATGGGACTAGTTCATGACCAATCCCATCTTGGCAACGTCCCTTGAGCGTTTTAGTATAATTCACTCCTGCTCGGTGGCAAAGCAAAAATTGACTCGTTTCACCATAGTCATGACGGATCTGAGACCTCGATATCCCGTTGCTGGAGAGAAGAGATCCGAACTCAATGTGCAGCAGGTCTATGCAGCGTTAGATTGGCTTTCTGGTTTTCACAGGACCTCTCGAAAGCTAATAACAGGGAGCCTTGATGGATTTCTACTGCCACCACTCGAGGAGGCCAGAAGAGGGCAGGCTGCACAAGGGTTAGGTACAAAATTGTGGCTCAATGGGGGTTACACGTATCTCGCAACTCGCCGCAAGGAGTATGCAGCCCTTGCAGAGGACGAAGATTCGGAATGGTCTGTACTCTGCGCACCCACCTCTCCAGACGGCCAGTCGATCGCAGAGCTAGCGGCCAACTTCCTCACCCCACACGGTCGAGATTACGAGACGCTCATTCACGGCGACGTGAAGTCTGAGAACTTATTCACCACGAAATCAGGCCGCGAGGTTGCGTTTTATGATTTCCAATACGTAGGACTCGGGCTTGGTGTCTGCGACCTGGCCAAATTATTCACTTGCTCGGTTCCGCTGGATTTACTTACGGATTTTGAGAACGGCATACCGCATAAACTTCCGATGGACAAGGGCGAGGAAAAGCTCCTACGATCATACCATTCAAAACTTCTTAACGGCTTCATGGACTCGCACGAACGTCGTATAAAGTACGATTGGAACGACTTTGTCAGACATTGGGAGACTGCACTAGTCGACTGGCTGAGGTTTCAAGCTTCGTGGGGATTTTGGGGCAATACCGAATGGCTCGAAGCCAGAGTTAGATCGATTCTAGAAGACCACCAGTGGCGAAACTGGCTTCAAATGAACCAACACGCACAGGTTTAGAAGGTAGGTAGGTAGACGTTTACGCTATAATTGAACCCGACATATATAACTTCTCACAGTTTCGAGTCTCTTAATTGTCACTTCGTCATGAACGTCTCCACCATCCGCCGAAAGCCGCCCCTCCTAGGCTCCTCGATAGTATCGAAGCGGTCCTTGACCTGACCGACGGGGATCTCCTCATCGCCCCTCGTGAGACCGGCCCACTACAACAACGCGAGTCAGTAATTACTTCTCTAGGCAAGATATTTGAGGCTTAAAACATATGTCGGGAGTAATGACTCCTAACTCATTCCTAATATGGAATCTTTACTCCCGAGACTAGCCGAAAAGGGGGGAAATAACTATTGATGTTACGTACGGCTTCGTCGATGAACTGCTGGAGCGGGATGCCGATGTTGCCCTGGCCGATCTTGACGAGCTCCGCCTGCTGCGAGTGCAGCTCCGTCTAAAACGTTCAGTTAGCATGTGTCAAGCATTTTGAGAGCGTCCAATCAAAGCCATCACCAAACTCACCTGCACAGCCGGCGGCAGGATCTCGACCACCTTGATATGCTGACTTTTCTCGTCGTGGCCCAGCTGCGCACGGATCGACCACATCAGGGAGTGCAATGCGGCCTTCGTGGCGCAGTAGTTACCGCACCGCGGCAGCGGGATCAGCGCGAGCCCCGACGACACCGCCACCAGTGCTGTCGGCTTTGGCGCCTGCGCTTGCAGATGCGGCAGGAGCGCGGTAATAAGATAAAGGTATGCCGTATAATTTGTGCCTAGCTCCTGGACCGTGCGCGGCAGATCGATTTCTTTCGGTTGCGTGAAGTCGAGCGTGCGCTGGATGCCCGAGTTGAGGATCACGGCGTCGATGCCGGGATACGCCGCGGTGATCCTACACGCCGCGCATCAATCGGTCAGCGGGTAAACTCCCAACGATAGGGCCTCGTTGATTTCCAGAAGCCTCGGAGAGGGGAGATACCTACTCTGTCGCCCACGACTCTGTCTTGTCAAATTCGGTGATGTCGAATTGCGAGGCTCCGGCCTTGTCGGATCCGTGCTTGGATACGAAGGCGTCGAGCCTGTCCTTGCGACGGCCGACGGCGACGACGAAGATGCCCTTCTCGACCATGAGCTCGGCCAGCGCTAGACCAATGCCGGACGTGGCACCGACCAGGAGGACAGTCTTGTACGGAAAACCCATTGCTCGCTTTTTTATTTGCGTTTGAATTCGAAGGGGGTTAAAGTAGATCAAGCAGACCTGGCTCGACTGTTAACTTGGCGTAGTCTGGTGGCGAATGCCTCAAAATAGCCAAAGCTGACCCCCTCCGGTTATATATCCCGACCCAGCTCCTCGCTCACGGTAACACAAGTAGGGATGCGGAATAAGGATACTCCACCTTCTCCACCTAGACTATAGGTATCCAATCAATAGATATTAGCAAAGAGTCTTGGATCGTAAATGAGATCATCACTAAGCACAAAGGCTTACTTGCTTACCGCTTCTACGCAACGGAGTTACTATCATCGGGTAAGAATGTTTGGGAACGTACCGAGATCGGGATCAGATACCCCTTGACCAGGTTGACGCATAGTTTCTTTTCTAGTGTTGATTGATTACAGTGAGTGGACTTTTTTATCCGTTAGCTCCGAATGCCCCACCACCTTTTAAAACAAAATAACAATGTAAACAAATCTTTGAAATTCAATTGTAAGCCAAAAACATGGTCGATTTACGTTAATTTAGTTGCGAAATTAACGGCAATCGCCGTAAAAATTAAAAATTTAAATTAAAAATTAAAACGATTATAATTAATATTATAATAATTAAAACAAAGCGTTAAATTATTATAAATACGTTTTAATATTAATTTAATATAATTATTAATATAATAAATTATTAAAAAAATAAATAATTTTTTCGTTTTTTAATTTAAAAAAAAAAATATATATATATATAATTTAAAATTTACGAAATATATAAATATATTTAAAAATTTATAAAAATTTTTATATAATATATTAAAAAATAAAAAATTTATTAAATATTTTAATTAATAATAAAATATTTTAAAAATAATTATAAATTTAATATTTAAAAAAATAATATATTATAAAATATATATAATTTATAAAAAAAAATATTTATAATTATTTTAAATTTATTTAAAAATATAAAGTTTTAATTATATTATATAAATTTTAAAAAATATTATTTTTAAATAAATATATTATTAAAAATAATTTAAATAATATAATATTTATTTAAAAAATATTAAAATAATTTAATAAATATTAAAAATTATAATAAATTTAAAATTTTTATTATATATTAAAAAATAATATAATTACGTTTTAATAAAAATAATATTAATTAAATTATTATATATAAAAATAATTTAAATATATTATATAATAATATTTTATTTAAAAATTATATAAATATATTAAAAAATAATTTATTATTTTTTTATAAATTTAAAAAACTTTTTATTTAAAATAATATAAAAATTTATAAGTTAATTTAAACGAAAAAATAATTTAAAATATACGAAATTTATATAATTAAATAATTTACGTATTTTTTAAATTTAAATTTTATTAAATATATTTAAAAAATTTTAAAAAAAAAATATATATAAATTAAAATTTAAATTTTAATATTTTATAAATAATTAAAATTTTAAAATATATATTATAAAATTAATTAAATTAATATAATAAATTATAAATTTTAATTTAATAAAAAAACTTATTAATTTAATATTATATTATTTTATAATAATTTATTAAATTAAAAAATAATATATTAAATACTAATAATTTAAACTTTAAAATTTTTATATAATTTTTTATTTTTTATTTATTATAATATTCGATTTTTTAAAATTATTTAAATATAAGTGTTAGTCTTAGTAGTGTAAGTAATAATTTAGAGCTAACGGATAAAAGTGACCCCACATTGTAATCTAGGGAAATGCAAAAGGGCAAGTAGTCCTCGGGTGTTGCTAGACTGCTCGATCTATTCCCACACGAAACTAAGGTGTCGATGATCTATGGGGGAACCCCATCTCGGCAGCTTGGGTCCGACGATGATTGGTTGCGCAATCTGGGGTTATTGAGGAGTCTCTCTGCCGAACCCCTTTTCCCTTGCAACCCTGGGCCGGCCGGATTAGGTAATCAATCGTATGTATATATTTAGTATGCCAATGAACCGAATATCATATAGCTGTAGGGACGCTTGTATAGATAGAACTCGGATCTATGGCAAAGTATTTGCTAAGATTGGTACCATCAGTTGTATTAGCAAGTCGACCGTCACCCTCCCGTTTTACGTGCTTACCAAAGTCAAACATCGCACTGCGTAAGTTAGATGAGTGTACTACAGTGGTAGTTATTACTCTTGGCATAAAGATGTTGCAGGAATTATAATGTTTTCGATATAACATAATTATAAAGCAGACTGATTAGAAAAAAGTACAAGCAACTACCTAGGTAGGTATTTATCATAATTCTCCCAATGGGTGGCGAAGAAGCCCATAGAGGTAGGTCATTAAAAAAACGAAAACCAAAAAAAGCTCAGTCGAGGAATTGAATCCACGACCTACGAAAAACCTGCATTGGATAATCGTACTATCAAATCACGCTCTAGCGGAACAGCATATGATTACCTCGTGGAAGTTTGTTCTAGCCACTAGGTCACCCAGGATACGTCCTACGTTACGGGGAATGGTTAAGAATTACACAGTTATTATGCCTTATAACCTTTACTTAGGAAACCCTTGTTATTGGCCGATAATCCATCGAACTTTGGCCGGTTGCTAGGGGCATCTTTCTTTTTAGTACCTTAGTTGTGTTGCTCTCTAAAACGCCTAGCAGCAGTTCATTCACATTGTAGTGGGTGTTTTATAATATTTTACAGTAGGTACCTACTCTGTCGTATTCACTTAAAAACATATCATAAACAAATCGGGAGGAAGCAGTATATGGTAAAGGAACGTGTATATTGATTTATTTAAAGCTAAAGTGTGTACAACTCCCCTTGTGATTATCTGGCACCCCCCTCGATATGTTTGCTCGAGGAGACTGTATATTAAGATTTACCTTGAGTCAAGGCATAACGATAGGCTAGATAAATATGAGGAATTCAATAGTACTAGATGTTGCTAATAGAAGAAGATGGCGATCAAGGTATCTAGTTGCCATGGGCACCCTTGATAAGGGCAATGCCCGTACCAATGATTAAGGCGGCGTTGGCGCCAGTGAAAAGCCGTCCCTTGAGGGAGGTGTTGACGCCGTTGTTGGAGGACTCGGAGGATTCGGAGGTCTCGACAGTGTCGACAGCTTCACAGTTGCACTCCTTCCCGGACTTGGCGCAGGCGCACTCGGTATTAGTGCAGGCACAGCGCTTGGACTCCTCGGTCTGGTTGGCAGTGGTGTTGGAAGCTTGAGCAGACATTTTCAAGTTTGTTGTTAAGCGAAGTGGTCTGGGTAAAAGTGTTGAAGAAATTGTGAGGTTTGTTGAAGATGTGTATGAATGATGATGATGATTGCAGTGCAGATGATGAGGAAAATAAAATTCTGAGAGGCCATCGACCTGGATATTTATAATTTTCTGATGGGAGAGGCGGAATAAAACAGACGTCTACGATCTCTTTTGTCATTTCTTTTCCAGGCATCCATTTTAGAAGACTTCAGTTAAGCGGTAAGAAGTTGTTGATAATACTATTGTTCTCATGGGAACAATGTGGTTGTCGTCGCTTCGACGTCCTTAAACAGACAATGCCTTGTGATATGGAAAAGACAAAGAGTCCACACAACCTCGATACACCCAGTATAGATAGAGGCATAGCATAATGAAAACAGTGAACTAAGGCGAGCTCTCATAAAGCAAGACAAGAAATATGCTAATTCGACTATTTCGTCTCATTAGGTCAGGTCCATATTACTATGTTACATACCAACAAGTATATCGCATGTAACCAGGTACAACTAACAGCCAACTGGCTCACTGACGCTTCATAAGATCTTAAACTTCTCCCTCTACCGATGTTTGGTCTCCTGGTATCCCTGTTCTTACATTGACTTTGCTTCTACACATACTCCTTTGGGAGAAAATACATCTACCCGAGCGTGGCGCTTTCATCGGCTGGTCTGAAGGCATGATCTGGTTACCATCGAATACGAGACTATTCAAGCCGCACACGAAAGGGTTACGAATCTCATCAAGACAAATTCGGGCCCCGTATTGCTATTTCAAGTGCTACATCCAGAGTGGGTACCATAAATCGATACTGCCAATCCGAAGGGAGAGCCCGAAACTAGGCCTTCGGCCGGTGATCGCTTCTCCCCGAGATGCCGCCAAGTGTACCCTTCATTCGTCACCCATGTCGAGATTCTAAAAACAGTTTTGCATGCGCCGCATTGTTAATGATGAAAAAGCGGAGATGCCCTACTTCAACTACACGCCTTCTAACTCATAATTTCTTCTGTGATCGTAGTCTTCCGGCTGGTGTTTACATGCCATTTCCATTCGTGATTCGAAGTCCGCGTTGGCTGTTCTAAGACGATAGAGGCCACGCAAAGAGGCGCATAAACAACATTGTATTATCGACGAAAGAGATGAGCCTTCATAGCACATGATCTGCTACTTTAGTTTGAGTCCCTCCAAGTCCGACATATGCCCATTATGTCTTATCTCGACCCATAGGATATCCCGTGCGCCAAACGCCTCACACACCATAGACGACAGCAACTATGCGTCACATACTGACAGTTTTGTGCAGTCCCCTCTTGACAAACCCACTCTTTCTTAGGCCTTCCACTCGTCTCTGCCGAGCCGGATGATATCGGCCTGTTCCAAGATCCAATACTTGCTAGGGGCCTTCCCCTCCGCAGCCAAGACGGTGGCGTGAACAGCAGCGCGGCCGATGACCTCGGCCTCGGCGCCGAACCTATCCTGCAATCCCTGGCCGATCTTGCCGAGGCCGCGCACCAGTCCGGTCATCAGCGGGCCGCCCTGGTGCGGGACCTCGCGATCGCCGAGGATGATTCCGGGCCGCAGGATGATGGCCTGGTCGAAGGCGAGCGCCTTGATGGAGTCCTCGACGCCGGCCTTCATCTTGGAGTAGGGCAGGCTGCCGGAGCCGAGGCCTCGGGTACCGCCCGACGATACGAAGACGAAGGTCTTGACGCCGGCGGCGCGCGCGGCTTTGGCGAGCTCGACGTTCACTGTTACAGACGCCCGTTAGTACCTCGTCGCGTGCGCATATGTCTCAAAAGGGCCCGCGGGAACTATTTCTGTAAAATATGGGCGAACTCACAGTCATGGTCGATCTTCCACTGGTTTGCGATGCCGCCGGCCGCTGCGCGCGTGGTGCCCAGGGCGGAGAGCACTACTGAAGGAGGGGGCGCGATTGACGAGAGATTGGATGCCCACTTTGCCGTATCGGCCTCGACAGTGGCGGCTAGTTTCGGCGACTCTGGCTTGGGCGCGCGGCGGGAGATGGTATAGATTGTCTTGAAGGCATCGAGACCAAGTGTCGTCGATAGTATGAAATTTCCAACGAGACCGGTGCTCCCTATGATGGCAGCTGTCGACGTCATGATTGCTTCGGTTTTTCTTCAATGCTGGTAGCTTGAGACACTTTTAGGACGAGGATGGATTGCAAAGTTGCGGCGGACTTGGAAGGGTTTAAAAGCTGTCTCTTCGAAGTTCCAGGCAATCCGACAGGTGTGATGTTGGACTCTTCCAATTCGTTAGAGATGCGGTCGGCCCATCAATCACACCGTAGTCCTATGACGCAATTCATAGTACAGATATTTTCATCATAAATCATATATCATATATGTGATTAAGCCCTAGCTATCCTATGGTTATATTCAAGTAAGAATTCGTTATATGCAACTCTTCTATATCTATTTCCGGTTAAGGGACTAACATATTTAAATGTTTTCCGAACGCCGAACTGCGAACTTTCTTCAAGGCTCGATACACCAATGACTTCAGCTCTTGTTCACCCAAGACAATTGATGACTCGAAATGGCATTTATGACCATCTAGGCATGCTGTGGGTTACGAATTTAAATCCTCCTTCCGAATTCAGCTTTCCTCTTGCATTGTTCGACGCGGGCTTCTACTTCGAAGTCTTTGGCTTCCTCCTGGGAGCTGAAGATTGACAATGCTAGGTCCCGACTTCTCAGACTGCGTATCTTCGCTGCCGCTATCGGTATCAGCTAAGCTCTGGAGTTCCATCTCTTCATCCGCGACACGTCTAGTAGACTGTCCATTTGGCAAGTCGGCCGGCTTCTCGTGTTCATGGAGTTTCATGTTTACGAACATGGCGTAGAGACCAAAGTCGTACGACAGGCGACAGCTGCCTGCCACAACAAACGCGATCCAGAATCGATCACTTGCAGCCAGAGCACCAGTAACGGTTGGACCCGTCATAGCAGCCAGCGTCCTAATTGTGGTCGTAATACCCATAACCGCCGTTCGCTCCTCAGGTTTGACTACGGCTGCTATGAAGGCCGCCCGGGGCGCTTGATCCATGTTGTTCAAACCTGCGCGCACGAGCAAGAGACCTGCCGTCATCCACAGAAAAGAAGGAAGCGGGAATATCAACACGGCCGCGGAAGATGGTACGTGCGTAAAGACCATGGTGTTGATCAAACCTATCTTTCGGGCCAGTGGACCAGCAAATGAAGCCGAAATTGCCCCAAGAAAGTAGCCAATGGAAGTGATATCGCCTAGGGTCGACTTGGAAGGATGAAACTTTTGGTCCATGTAATAGTTCGTAAGAGAGTATGGCACCATTCCGTCAGCCAGTGAGTCAACAGCCAACAGAAACCACAATTTATACATGACCGAACGAGTTGGTGCCGAGATTTGGGCAAGCCGATCGAAGAGCCACCTTGGTACTCGCATAAACCAGTTTCCTGATACCTCGGGAGGCTCTATGCGATCCTCCGCACCGACGTTTATGCTACTCACATTTTCCTCTTGCGGGAGTTGTGTGTATGTTTCCTTCGACGAGGGAAGCTCGCATGAATCTGTTAGTAGCAGAACCAATACTACATTGACTAGACCCATTCCAGTGTATATCCAGAAAAGTCCGTGGTACGAGTCAATTTCTGACCAGTCGTCCTTGCTTTGTAAGAAGTGGAGGACTCTTCCTGATAATTCACTTCCTAGAGATGACCCAAACAGGGCCGTTGTGACATACCAGGCCAGCACATCGGCTCTTGTAGCTGGAGTAGTTATCTGTGACAGCATCGACCTAGGTATCTATCAGTCATATGCCATTCATTATAGAGAACCTGACTAACTCCTCGATGGATCTGAAGGGGCCGAAGTCTCCTCTAGCATTAAACATGTCGTGTTAGCTTTTTCTCTTAGTGTTACAGAATTCAATAGAGTGGCTTCGAGGAAGTGTTCACTTTGAGACACTTGAAGACTCTAGAATATAAGGAACAAGATGCCGACACGACATGTTTTTTGTACTCACCCGGTGACACTAATAACACCGACAACGGCAGCGAAGAGCAAAATCCAGAAATTCTCAAATATAGCAAAGATGATGCCACTCAGCACCATTAATACAGAGCCGCCAACTAAGACTTTTCGCCTTCCGACGCGGTCTGCGACGAGCGTGATGAATGTGCCGAGGATAACATCCCCCAGCAACGTCAGTGTCATGAATAGACCGATCTGGTGGTCCGAAGTGCCCAGGGCAGAGAAGAAGATGGCTACGAGATCTTGTCAGACTCTCGGAATCCTTCCGTGCCACAGAGACGGAAAGCGTACCTAAAATTAAGGCATTGGTTCCATAAGCAAACATTCGGCAAGTCCGTGCCAAGATAATGAGGTAGGCATTCCGGCCGGTCTCGTGTATCGCAGCGATGCCAAATTCGTGGTAGAACCACTTAAGGCCTTTTATGATTCTTTCGAACATATAGAATAAACTGCTTCAAGACGATACCGAAGGCTATTAATGCACTCGATTTTATTAGTATTTGATCACTTTTCAAAAAGGTCAAGTTCGAATTAAGCGACAAAAGGAGCGGTGTGCCGGGGCGGGCACGGAATCACGGGACACCGACCTCGGCGTTGCGCCATTAGTTTCCCACATTCCTAACGGAGCAGACGGAACTCGCTAGGTTACATTTGCTCTGTACTGGCATAGTCCTTTTCCTATTATCCCCGACAGTTAAATGTGTTCGATTACTTATATCACGATGCAACCAACATCACGTCCGCTAACTCCGAACGGTAGAACAACCCAAGGGCATAATCTCACGTTGGTTAGTATATGCGATGCAATGAGTGCTACGTAACATTGTCTTTCAGGAATGCTACACTAGACTGCGGTTGGGTGCCTTTACCTGAACAATTCAAGGTATCTATCACGAGCCTCACCACGAGCGACGTCACAAATATGATGGAACGGCAAATGCCCAACCCCCCTGAATTGCGGGGGCTCTGGGTTCTGTGTGAAAATGTCCCTCTGGACCAACAAAGGAACGATCGAAAAGTTTTTCATTCGATAAATCAATTCTGCGCCGTAGGGCGCAGCAAGGGAGTGAGTTCCGCCATAGCCAGGCCGTCGATCGATCAAATAAGTACTCAGAGCATTATCTTACTGTAGGATCGTAACGTGAGGTTTCCAGTCAATATCACGAGTGCTCATTCCTACTACTACGGGCGAGTTTAGCTATGATCTCATTCACTCTCTTCCACCAAATTCTCTATGATGACTGACCGCATCCGCATTGGTATCGTTGGTGGTGGTCTCGCTGGCATTACAGTGGCCATTGCCCTGGTGAAGCATCCCCATGTAGATATTCAAGTCTACGAGTCCGCTCCCAACTTCACGGAACGTGGTGCTGGAATCGGGCTTTCCCCCCTGACACTCGAAGCCCTCGACGACATCATCCCTTCCGCGGTTGATTTCTTGAAGACCCATGCGGGAGCTGTAGAAATCGACGCAGCCCGCCTTGTGATTGTCCGTACACCCCACAACTAGCCTCATCCTCATCCTCACCATCATACTATACTAATGCCTTAGGTACATAGGGTTCAGGGCCCGAGGCTGGTGCCCTCGTCTCTGATATCGGGGTCGCCGCCGGCGTCACGATGAATCGCGCCCCGTTCCTACAAGCGCTTCTTTCCCTGCTGCCTGGGGACATGCTTCACGCCGCAAAACGCGTCAAGTCGCTAGAGCAAACCGATTCAGACGTCACGGTCGCTTTCGAAGACGGCACCGACGCTCACTTCGATGCTGTTATCGGGGCGGACGGCATTTTCAGCTCCGTTCGAAACCACGTCGTGGGAGAGGAGCCGGAGAAGTATGCCGCCTCTCCGGCCGGGTGGTGGGACTGCAGGCATCTAGTGCCTTTCGAGAAGGCGAGGGCGGCGCTTGGAGACGAGTCCTTCAAGGTCGATCGCCAGTACGCCTGGCTTGGTGACGGCGCATCCATGCTTCACGGCCTCGTCGAGAACCGAACAATGGTCCAGTGCATTATAGCAGTGATTGACAAGGACCTCTCGACCGACCGAAAGCGAGTAGTCACAAGACAGGTGCTTGAGGATGCACTGCCTGCAAGTTGGAATGAGGGTCCCGTGGCCAAGGGTATGGTCGAGGTAAGTTCTTGTGCCGCGAAACATTTCTCAAATGGAACTACAGAGCCTCATCGCTATGCAATACAGCTGACCACACTGTAGCTCATCTTAGATCAAGAAGACCCAAAGGGCTATGCTATTTGGGAACACAAATCCACGCCTACGTACGTGAGCAACCGAGTCTGCATTGTCGGCGACGCAGCCCACACAACATCTCCTTGGCAAGGGGCTGGTGCCGGAATGGCTATTGAGGACGCTTTCATTCTCAGCCATCTTTTCGGCAACGTATCCTCCGTAGGAGAGATCAATGCTGCATTTAGAGCATTCGATGCATTGAGACGCCCTCGATGTCAGCGGGTTATCGATACCGGCAGAGGGACAGGCCGTCTGTTCTGTGGTCAAGATGAGGTTGCTGGACTCGATGCAAAGAAAATGAACGAGTCACTTGGCCTGATGTTCGCTCACGTTGGTGCCCTTAACCTAGAGTCACATAAAAATGATGCTTTGAAGACAATGCGGGCATTTCTAGACAGTTGATTGGGAAACTGGGTTATGCATCACAGCACAGCAACAACACAGTGCTGATATGATATGATTGCTGCCTGATGACTGCGGGCTTCGTCTCTCAAGAAGGGCAGTGTGATGGGGTTTTACATGAGGTACGTTGAAGTGCCCAGGTGAACAGAGTGGATAGTTAATTCATGCGGATCACACTGTCGTAGAATTGATGCTGTTTGCAAAACGCAAGACTGATGTAAATGCGAGAGATAACTAAGAGCCATTCCCTAGATGTTTCCATGTGGACAAACGACATAACTCTGAAAGCATGCAAAGCTCTCCGGAGAAGTGTAATAGATGCCGTTGCAAAACTTGATACGACATACAGTAATTTGAGGCAAGGCCCAAGTCCTGTAATACATAAGAGAACAGGTGAAATTGTTCCAAGTCTTTTCCACCACGCAGCTCTTTGTTATATACCGACCAGTACCTACCTGGTAGGTAACAATTCCTTTGTAGCTTAAACTCAGAGCTTATAGTAGAAGACAATAGGATTCTAACAGACTCGAGAATCTTCATACAATTCAAATATATAAGCTTGCTATGGTCACTATTAGGACCCCCCCAAGCTCCCGAGTCCTCCAGCTTCGGTAAACGCAAAAATGGAAATCAGCTCGAAGACTATCGAGCGCTTCCGGCGCGCAACTTCTATTATTATAAACGTCCGCAACCTCTGCGTCTGCTTCCTGATGGCGCTCGAGTTTTACGACCATGTATTCACCCCTCTTATGTCATATTTTAATAGTGCTCTCACTATCCTTTTCCAAAGTGGTCTTTCTGGCCTTGCTTTTGTATTGGGTTTATGTTATAATTACAGCCTTTCCGTCCTCGGAGCAATATTCCAAGCATTAAGTACAAGTGGTAAAGTACTGTCACCGGGTTTCGAGTACATTTTATCCATCCCCGTAACAGCATGGCAAGCATTACATAAGTTTGGTATAATAATCTCACAAGGTTATGAGTACATTCTGTCCAATCTTGGAATAGTATTCCAAGAATGTCACGAGTACGGCCTCTCCATCGTTGGAAAAGTATTGCAAGGGTTCCATACGTTGAAACTCCCAACGGGTTTCGAGTATTATATCTTATCAAGATTCAGAATAATATGCCGAGAGTTATATGTAAGTCTATTAACAGGCAAGTACATTCCGCTTACTATTGGAATTGTACTAGTTTGCATATATGGATATTATAAGACAATGTTCCGATCATTATTCTATAGTCCCAATCCCAATCCCTCGACAGTATACACGTATGTATATGCCCTTCCGCGCAAAGCATATACCTTCGGAAATATAGGCGGGATGTATATCTTTAAAATATATCAAGACGCTATATCCACCAGCGGAAAAGTATTTCAAGCACTATACAAATACTGTATATCACCCCCTATAACCATACTCTGGAAAGGTTGTAGGTACGGTCTACCTATCTTTAGAAGAAGATTCCCGAGAGAGTACTTGTACGTTCTATCCATAATTGTGGTATTCCAGAAATTATGTATGAAGCTCCGTATGCTGATATTCTCAAGAGGTCTGTGGTACAGCTTGTCCTTCCTCATAATTATATGCTCTATCTTGACGGTGTATTTCCTGTCGTTCGTAGCGGTAGTAAGTCGGGAGAAGTACGGTGGCGCACACACCTTCGAGACAACAACCACGCTATTGAATTACACCGTCACAAAGGCTCCACTGCATTACAAATACATCCTGCCTTTCCTTAAGTCTGTACTCCAGGGATCTTATCGGCAATTCACAGAATGGTTCAAGTATGCTTTATCCCTTCCAGGGTATCTCCAAGAACTTTACGAGCGCAGTCTTCCCCTCGGATCTGTATTCCAGGCCATTTACAGGTATCTTGTCGCTCCATACATCTATATTGCAGCTCTTTTACAAGGACTACCTTCCCTCCTACGGTCTGGAATTAATGCAACGTAAGTAGATTTTAGACATGCCCTCTTTCCCCCTTTTTACCAGAATCCAATTCCGACTTTCCTCTCCTAGATTCAAGTCCAGCCAGACATTTTCGCCGACCCAGACCCCAGCATCATCACCAGTTGACGGTGCGGGCTCTGATGAATCACGGAGAGCTTCTTCTTGGACACAATGTTGGGGGGTTTTGGACGACGGTACCCCCGTTTCAGACGCTGCGTACTCTATTCAAAGAGCTCACAATCGTCCAATCATCTGGTCCTTCATCGGATGTGTAATGAGCTTCCTTTCGATCCCGCCAGTTGTTACGCTCGCCGTCATGATTCTTTTCAAGTTAGGGATTCGCTACGGTCGACGGTACACGCTCACAACGCACGGCGAAGTCAGCAAAGTTTCCTTCGATCTTCTAGGTTACACCTTCGGGTCCCCCTTAATCTTGCTCTACTTCGTCTATTACTATATAACGTATTACTGGGCCTCTATACCCAGTCTACAGAATGGATTTGTCTGGATCGTCGCCTCTGTTGTCGCTGGTGTGGTCCTTTCCATTCCCACTGTAAATCTTTTTTACTTGGAATGCAGAGTCGACTTGAGAAACACTTGCGAGAAGTACGCAGCTTTCGATGCTGTCGAGAATCGACTCCGCGACCCTGGGGATCCACTGCATTCTTCCCAACGCCGTACTACGCTTGCTAGAGCTTTACACTTTTCCGCACGCCGGGTTTTTCGACTAATCGGACCTTATGTTCCGTTTAACCCCCCAAATCTTGGTACGGGTCCCAATACCTAGGTCCTAGGTATATAACCAGTCCTCCACGGCTTCTTTCGTCTTGCTCTAGTTCATCTAGAACTCCTATTTCAGAGGACAATCTAGGCGAACTAATAGAGCCGTACATAAGGCGTCAACCAAGTATCGTCGGAAGATAACTTTTAACTACCTTGAGGGTTGGGATGAGGGGGGGATAGGTAGTAAGGGAGGCGAGTTAATAGAGTACAACCTGGGCCCCGAGCTTCTCTTCAAGGAGAAACCCCGAGCTTGTAGTTGCTACTAAGGAAGCTAAGTGTAAATCAGTTATTGAGTACGGTTAAATATTCAGGCACTTCTGTGTAAACACCGCTTTTTTTAATATAAAGTATTACATGTTAAACTCTAAATCTCTGCTCTGCACGATCAACGTTTGGCATATTACATGAAAGGCATGACTTTCCCCTAAATTAGAGTGGTCCGGTTGCTACCTATCTGTGTAAGTACCCCTATATATCTCCTATTTGCACAAGGACTATCGTGCCTAATGTACATGAAATCCTCGGTAGTTTCCTGCTGTCTCAATTCGAAGTTGTGACGATTTATAGGTGGAGAAATAAAATATCGTTCCCTTGATTATTTCTACATCTATTCCGTCACACAGGCGCAGTTCGTCATTCCCTATTACAGGAGATATTCCTCACTGCTCCCATCAGGCATCCGCCTTGCCCCTCGGCGTGAAGCGCGCCTTCACACCCGTCATGATGGCAATATATGTGAAGCTCCGCATGCTCTCCAAGGGAGGCATCTCCACGATCTCGACGTCGAACTCGCGCATCACGGCGGGGACGATCTTGTGCAGCACAAGTTCAGCCAGGTTGCGACCGGGACATGTGTGCGCGCCGCCACTAGAGTAGGAGTTAGCAAATTGTATTAGGATATCTCAGGATAAATATAACCAAGAATAACTGCCAGCCGAGCCTTCCAAGGACACATCAGGTTCGAATATAGGGGAATGGGAATATAAAAATGGAGAATGTACACACCCCCACGCGAGACTCATCCGGTCGAGTGTACGCCACGCCTCGGGGCTCTCGAGCCAGCGCTCAGGGCGGAACTGCTCGGCGTCGTCGCCGAAGTTGGCGGGGTTCAGGTGCATGGCCGGGGCGTTCACGCCGACGGTCGAGCCGGGCGGGAACTCGTACCCGTGCAGGCTCAAGGGGGGGCCGGCGGGCACCTTGCGCCAGAGGGCGAGCGAGACGACGGGGCGGAAGCGCAGCGCCTCCTTGATGCAGGCCTGCGTGTACCGGCACTTCTCCACGTCGCCGGTGAACTCGCGCAGCTCGGCCTGCACCTTGGCCTTGACGGCGGCGTCGGCGCAGATGGACACGACCGCCGAGGTTGCGATCGACGTCGTCGTCTCGTGGCCCGCGACGAAGTTGAAGCCCGCCATCGCCGACGCGTAGTGCGGCTTCCAGTCCGCCTTTTTGGTCGTGTGCTGCAGCAGCTCCGCGAGCATGTCCGGGGCGGTTGGCGATTGCTTCTCTTGCTTCTCCGGCGTGAAGAAGGCGGCCGTGCGCTGCTTGATGATGGATTGTGTTATCTGTTGGTCGGATCAGCATATCTAGGTGCTCCTAATTCCAGGGAGGAGGTAGAGAGAAAGGGGAAGGCCGAAGAATGAAGGAAGCGCTTTCGTACTGGTTCAAAAGGAACATGATCAGCTGGCAATTTGATATCTACGCCGAAGAGCTTTGCTATTGTAGGCCGTAGCGACGGCCACTTCTGCGCGGCAAGGAGCCAGTTTTGTAGAGAACCGAATACAGTGACTTGACGCCAGAACTTGATGCTCTTAACGAGGAAACCGTGGTCGCTTGCGTCGTTAATGAAACCGGGGGACCAGTTAAGCGTTACAGCGCCTAGACATTCGACAACGGCCAGGTGCAGCCAGTCATTGAGATCCAATACCTGTCCTTCCTGTGACTTCAGCTTCGCGACGAACCGGTCCATCACTTCGTCAAGCCGGTCGCTGTACTTCTTGAGAGACGATGCCGAGTAGGCTGTGCCAATGTTCTTGCGGTGGCCCTTGTACCGCTGCATGTCAAGTTCGCCATTGAAGGCGAAGGCATCGCCCTGATGTCTCTCAAACTTCCAGTCAATTCTCCCGGGATTATTACTCAACGCCCCTGTCATGGATAAGCATACAGTCGCTTAAAAGGATGGAAATATGGTCGTACAGTAAAAGTCGCCCTTGTGAATATACTGGCTTCCAGCTAAACGGAGAGTCAGTAACCTAGTATCTGGTACGTTAATATCATACGGGGCACAAACTATAGATCGCCTGAAAAGCTTCCTTGGAGTCGAACGAGACCTCGTTAGGGCTGATACGGACTGCTGGCCCATATTTCTTGTGCAGGTCTCTGTAAAGAACCAACACTAGAATTAGGGGTTAGTAGGTGATGAGCATCGACGAAGAAGTCGGGAGGGTTTTGATATGCACTCACTTTTACCCTGCCTAACCTGATACACGTACCACAAGCTCGTGATGGCAGCAAGCTTGGGGCCTGGGACCTTGGCTAAGGGATGCAGGTACAGGCGATAAATAACTAAAGATATCGGGAGCAGCGAAAAGTATGCCGCTAGGAATACATAGGGAGAAGTGAGTACCGAAGCCATTGTGTTTATTATGTCCGAAAGAGTAGCTCTCGGGGGGTTAGGTAGATGTACTCTACGGAAGCTCCAGCGATGGGTCTGCCCGGTCAACAGAATAAAGACGATACGTGCGACTTCCGGCTCCTGAGAGAATAGACGGGATTATTATACGATGCGAGGGACTGTTAGACTTCACACCCACGGCCTAGGCGACTGCGATACTGCATCTTTTCAAATATAGCACGTTCTAACAAGGTTACGAAGTCCTACCACCCGGAGATCAGCTATTTACCCAGGTCGCTGCTAGGAACGCAAGGGCGGGAGGCCAGCCACCTACGACACCCCGCAGACATACCTCGTGGTCGGTGCAGCGTACCAGGTTTCTGGATGACGTCCGAGTGCTGACGTTACATCCGTGGGACTTTCACTCAAGGAGTCAGGTATCCAAGCTCATGTCGCATTGGGATATTGTGATATTGAGATATTGAGATAGCCTATCCTGGGAAGGGATGATAAATATGAATCGCCTTATAGGCTGGCTCGTATCTTGCCCGCATGGTCTTAGTGTTTTGCCGTCTTGTCTCAACGCATCAATTATAAAGAAAATGATTCGACCTTTGGGGCGGAAAGAGTTCCGCTTGTGATACCGATTTCATCTTCGAAGCTTACTTCCGAACCTCCAAATTATCATGAAACCGAATAGTGATAGCTGTATGAACTCACTATCCTGCGGGCTTTGGATCTAGATCAAACAGTGCTTTGTGAGTTTCATAGGTTGCCCACGATTTCTGATAGTAAGCTCGGAGCCAAGCATAGATAGATAGAAAACCTCTCTGCCAGGAAATAGCCTATTGTAAAACCTTCCGTCACGGGTCTGTTATCGGTGAATATATAATGTTCTTTCAATATAGTATAATCGGGGAGCGAGGGCCCATGTTCTCTACAAGCCTAACATTATCCAAGGAAACGTCATCCAAACAGTTTTTGCTAGCTGGCGTCAGCTCCGATCTTTCTATGGGTGCTTACGTGTCTGCTACCTGTCTCAGGCGGCCTGGAGAAGTGAGATAATCGCCGCGGTAGCGAATATCCAAAACCACCGCGGCATTTTTGGCGAGCAGTTACGATCTTCCGTTTGCCCCGATCTTACCCTCGGTCTTTTCTAAATAGTCAGCTAGGTCCGCGATTGTGCAGACCTTGAGCCCCCATTTTCTTGCGAACGCGATGCAGCCCTCGCCTCTCATCATACCGGGCCCTTCCCGCACCGCCCTGCCGCTAACCTCCTCTCCATCATCGACCAGTTCGCAGATAACCGCAACCTCAGGCTTACCAGCTAGCCTGCATAAGTCCACACCAGCCTCAGTATGACCTCTTCGGACTCTGACGCCGCCGGACCGCGCTCGCAAGGGAAGCACATGTCCCGGGCGTCGGAAGCTGGCAGGGGTCGAGGTAGGGTCTGCTAATCGACGTACGGCTAGAGCGCGGTCGCGCGCACTGATGCCCGTGGTCACGGAGGGATCGGCGGCGTCGATAGAAACGGTATAAGCGGTGCCGCGAACGTCTTCGCTATTCTCCACCATCTGCGGTAGTTTGAGAGATTCGGTAAGGGCGGGAGTTATGGGGGCGCAGATCAGGCCAGACGAGTGTCGCACCATGAAGGCCATCTGTTCGGTGGTCATGTTCTCGGCGGCTATGATAAGGTCTCCCTCGTTCTCACGATCTAGGTCGTCCATTACGACTACGAAGTCGCCATTGCCTAGCGCCCGAGAACATTGTTAGTTGACACAGTAGGAAGCCTAGAGAGCAATGCTTCTAAAGACGGGAGGAAAATGGCACGTACGGAAGGCGGCGATCGTGTCGGGTATCGAATCGAATTGGTTGTGATCAATAGTTGCGGCCGGCATGGTGGGCGATATTGTGTGTTATCCTCGCTCGATTATTGAAGCAAGCGCCGGCGCGACCGGGATAAGCCTAGAAATAACTATCACGGGCCTCTAGCACTATTAAAGTGAAGTGACGACAGAGAGGATCTGGAGGTTTGCGTCAGCGCATGTAGCCAGCGTAGATCATGGGACCTTGCGGCTTAGAATACAGTAACACAGCAAAGTAGTGTATAAGCAAAGACGCAATTGTATGCTAGAGCAATAAGGAAAGTCGAATAACTGAGAAGATAATAAGCAGACACTTAGAAAAGGACAGGTTTACCTGCTGCCTAGATAGTCACAGGAGAGAGTCCGATATTACTCATACCGGAGACTTCAACGCGAGTAGCGTAAAAGTTCTTTCAAATGCTGACTGATCGCATACACCGAAAGCGAAGCGTCTCTAGGCGAGCTACCCAGTCTGCCAGTAAGGACTCCGAGATAACTCTTTCAACACCGAATCGGCCAGCGGGGTACTGTACCCGGACAGGGATTTATGGATTACGTCAGGCGGGGCTAGTAATCTGCACTTTTAACTGGTCAATTGACCTCTCTAGGACCAGCCCTTGCGCTAGTGGGCGGACCCAGCGAGCCGGTGCATGCCGTTGCCGCTGACCTTGCAGCCTTGGAAGCTTGGGTCTGGGCCCTTGCATGCATTTTCATCTTCGTGACGCGACCGATCCTTTGGTCTTCTTCTGTGTCCTCGAAGCCAGTCCCGTGCTAATAGCAAACAAAAGGACCTAATCAAATAATGATATAGGACACGTGTCCGCGGCCGAGCATCCAACATCATGCCACCGCGATCGGGTGCGCTGCTTCCCTGTCAGCTGCGTCAGCTGCGCCGTAATGCTACTGCCAATCTTCGGCCCATCCGGCTTGTAGCACCAACCTTAGGCCGGAGTTTCTCAGTCTCAGCTCCAAAATCCCATTCGACGGATCCCACGTTCTCTAGCGTATCCCCCGATGAAGTGTCTCACTTCAATGCGCTCGCATCCTCGTGGTGGGATCCCCAGGGTCCCTCCCGCATCCTCCATCTCATGAACCCGCTGCGCCATGACTTCATCCGATCGTGTCGTTCCTCCGTCCTCGACGATCCACCTCCCCCCTCGACCGGCCTGAAATACCTCGACATAGGCTGTGGAGGCGGTATATTCGCCGAATCCGCCGCTCGGTTACCTACTACCGCATCCGTCACAGCTATAGACCCTAGCTCCGAGGTGTTGTCCGTCGCTAAGGCGCACGCACGGCGGGATCCCGCGCTCCAGTCGAAGCTGACCTATCTGAATACGCCGATAGAGCAGTTACCGGTCCCGAACACACCCCGGGATGGCTACGATGTCGTTTCGGTCTTCGAGGTCATAGAACATGTATCCCATCCGGCCCAGTTTCTAGATCGGTGCACGCCCTTCGTCAAGCCCGGCGGGTGGCTAGTGCTAAGTACCATCGCGAGGACTTGGATGAGCTGGCTCACCACCAACGTCGTGGCAGAGGACTTGCTGCGCATGGTACCGAAAGGCACGCACGACTGGCGGAAGTACATCAACGAAGAGGAGCTTAGAAGCCACTTCCTCCAGAAGAGAACAGGATGGGCGGAGCCGAGATGCATGGGCGTAGTCTACGTTCCGGGCCTCGGATGGAAGGAGGTGAGCGGTAGCGAGAAGGTCGGCAATTACTTCTTCGGCGTGAGGAGAATTGCCGAGTCGACATGACGAGTTTCGCAACGACTAGGTTAAGTCCTTCAAACTCGAGTCAGGTAAAGAACAAAGTGTATTATACTGTGTAGGCAATTGAGGTCTGCCGTATTGTCGAAAAGTCTCGAACCTTGGATTTTCATACCAACTACGAATATACCCATGAATATCTCGAAACGGTACCTGCGACTTCAAATTCTCTTTCTGGGTGACGGTGCAAAGGTGGAGTTATGAATTGTTTCACGTCGAATAGGGATTGCTAATGAATAGGGTCAGTTTGATAAGAAAGCAACAGATGTCTCATTGCACCATCTAATATCTGTAGTAGGTGCTCGTCCAAAATGCCAATAGCCGATTAACTACGCTACTATACATTCATGCTTCGATGCTTACTATACTATATCTATGATGGCAACCGTTGGTCACTAGATATCCGACAAGATAAGACTTCCTATAGTTAGATATCGCAATCAAGACTGCAACGCTATCTACCAATCATCGACGCAGGCTGCCGAGATCGCCAATTTCTACACGACGCTATAGCCCTATTTAGATGCAGTAGTCGGTTAGGTACCTAGGTATGCTTACCTCTCAAGATCACAGGTACTCTGGCCGTTTGCGCTTCATGTTTATAAGGCGAATCGGTAACGCATTCGTGAAGGTTCCTGGTTGACTTTATTCATTCACGGAGGCGTAGTTTTTAAGATTACCTACCTTGATAAACTATAGACTATAGAAAAGAGCGGCTCGCGAAGGGGGGGTTTATCAGTCCAACCAGAAGAATGGGGATACCTTCAACGCCGGGGGTCGTCGACGAGAAGGCGTCTCCCTTACCCGACGATGTGCTGCCGGAGACCAGTGACATTGCTCTCGCTAGTAACGGGAACATCATTGATCATGGGCTTCAGCGCGGCCTCAAAAACCGGCATCTGGTGAGTGCTCATACCAATTCATGGCGGTCTTCTATAGCTTTATGTGCTGTAGTTAATCTCCTACGTAGCAAATGATTGCCTTTGGCGGCGTCGTAGGGGCCAGTGTTTGGTACGGCACCGGCACCGCGATCTCCTACAGCGGGCCCGTCGGCGCCTTGATATGCTTCCTCATCATCGGCATCGACGTCTTCTTCGTCATGCAGAGTCTAGGCGAGATGTCGACTCTGTTTCCTATCCAGGGCGCCTTCATCGAGCTCGCCGGCCGCTTTGTCGACCCGGCCCTGGCGTTTGCCCTTGGTGTTAATTACTGTTACCTTTGGCTGACCAACATTGCTAACGATTACAATAACATCTCTCTTATCATGGGCCTCTGGACGGATGCTGTGCCCCCGTACGCTTGGATCTTGATCTTCTGCGCCGGCTTCCAGTGTACTTCGTTATTGGGAATCGTGTTCTACGGAGAGATGTATGTAAACTCATGAGTTCCTTGCCCCCTTTTAAACATATCACGGTTCACGTACTCAATAAGTTGCCTAAAAAGGCAATTGCTAACTCCTGTTATTGCAGGGAGTTCTACCTCGCATGCTGGAAGCTCATCTGCGTCGTCGGCGGTTTCCTCGTTGCCATCCTCATCAACACGGGAGCCATCGGCGGCGAGTATATTGGATTCAGATACTGGCGGGATCCTGGTGTAATCGCCAACGGAATCAACGGGTTCGGCAAGACCTTTGTCCTGGCAGCCGTCTATTACGCCGGGACCGAAATGCTAGCCTTGACTGCCGCCGAGAGCAGAAATCCGAAGAAGGACCTGCCCAAGGCGATCAGGCAGACATTTTGGCGCATCATTATCATCTTCCTGGGACTCGTCTTCTTCGCGGGAATCCTCGTACCTTATAATGACGACAAGCTTCTGACGGCAACTAGTAAATCCGCTCAGTCACCATGGACTGTCGCGCTGGTGCAGGCCGGGTGGGAAGGCGGCGGGAATTTGGTTAACGTCGTCATGATTACAGCACAGCTCTCATCCGTTAACAGCGCCATCTACGTGGCCTCTCGCAGCCTCGTGGCTCTCGCTGCCAACGGACGCGCGCCTAAGTTCTTCGCCTGGACCACCACAAACGGCGTCCCTGTTAATGCCATCGTCTTCTGTAACGTCGTCGGTCTGATCTCGCTGCTCAACATCGCCGCCACCCCTGGAAAGGTGTTCTCCTATCTCATCAGCATCTCCGGCGCAGCCACTTTCATCGCCTGGGCTTTTATCGGCATCACACACCTGCGTCTTCGCAAGGCGTGGCTCGTTCAGGGCCGTAGTCTCGATGAGCTACCGTATAGAGCTTTTCTTTACCCGTACGGCGCGTGGTTCGTCGTGCTGTTGAATCTCTTCTTGGTCTTCATCTCCGGCTACGAGGTCTTCGTTGGCGGATTCGCGGCCGTGGATTTTGTGTTCTCGTACCTCGTGATCGCCATATTCACCGTTTTATACCTTGGTTGGAAGTTCGTCAAGGGAACCAAATTCGTCTCGCCAGCCGAAGCCGACCTTGTAACGGGCAGGCGGGATTACCTGGTCAATGCGGAGGAGGATAGCGCCTCCGAAGAGAAACCCAGGACGCCGTGGTATATCTCGGTGAAGAGGTTTATTTTCAGCTGATATTCAACCCCTGCGATCGATAGAAGACAGGAAAGGAAATGAAAAGGGAAACAACGAAGCAAAGCATATAACACTGAGAATTCGATGACTACCGTCGATGTAATCTCTGATCCAGAGATATGCGACTCGTTATCACGGCTTGAGTAAATTTTAGAGCATAAACCAATGGGTAGACGTTATACTTGAATATGGCAGTAATAGCGAGTAGCTATATAAATTTTGAACTACCTAAATTGAAAGCTAGTAAGCCTCTCTCCGGTTTCATGTTGGACACAGAAGACCTACTCCTATACAAGGGCACAAGTAACATCATTCCAGAGTCCGCTTAACGCTGTAGTCTATATAGCTCAAATGGATTAAGTCGGGTGCAGATATAGGAACAGAAAAAGCAGGGCTGGGGATCAAATTAGAAGGAACAGACTCGACTGGGTATCTTTATTAACTAAATCAAAGCAATATTAAGGGTATCAACTTTTATCCTTGGAATTTGGCAGGATTACTGGGAATCAGCTTCCTCAAGACCTCGATCTGTCGAGCTTGCGCCTTGTGCTTCAGGTCTGTCACGCCACGTTTGTCAAGTCGTCTGGTGCCGTTTGAATAGACAACCGTAAAGTCCGGTACTTCTTCCCAAGGTTGTACAATGCTCTGTGGTGTCAATGTGCAATGCTATTCACAGTTAGTACTCAAGTCGCGGCACTGAAAGCGTATAAATCAAGCTTACCTTTCCTAGCTTTGCCCCTTTGCCAACCTTGCAGCCTACTCCAATCAGACACCCTTCGCCAATCATTGTGCCACCGGACTCGATCACGGCACCGACCTCGACCGTTGCGTAGTCGCTAAGTACTACGCCGTCGCGGGATTCGCTAGGCGTCGGGTCCGCTGAAGCTGCCCCTATACTCGTTCGCTCGTGGACGATACATCTTCGGCCGATGGTGATTCTTCCGTTCGAAGAATCTAACTTGGCCCGAGGATGTACGACAGATTCGGAGCTGATGTTTATGGTGTGGTTTCCCGTCAAGAGGGCCGAGTCCGCTATTATGATAGACGAGGAGAAATTGACGGGCGCCTTCGGTCCGGACTGGACGCGCGGGAGAATCGACTGGCGTTTGGAGGATGACATGTTGGTCCACGTATAGATCAAGTAGGGAGGACGGCCGGTAATGGATTTAGCGGACTCGCGCTCATAGCGACGTGATGGTACGCTCGATATATATAGAATATAAAGAACTACCTAGGCTTGTTGAGACACAAAGCCGTGTTCACAAACAATCGCATTCACTTTGTTTTCGAAGAGGTGCTTGTAACCATTAGATGATTATGTGCGTATCGAGACTTTACTTAAGCAAAATACCAATAAAAACAATATGACCTCATTACTCAGCTAGTGATAAACACTAGCCACGATAAAAACGGTGGCTCAAGCTCGATCGCCACGGCATCTCAAAGGCCCACTTTCAGATACGTAACCAATCATAATGCTGTCATTTCTATTCAAAGGCCTCACCTTTTCAACGACAAAACCAACTAAGTCTTCCCATCGCCCGCCATCCGGACTCTCCACTCTCCCTGCTCAATTGAGCGCCGAAACACCTTCAAGATGCTGTCCAGGACCACCGCGCCGTCGGCAGCCTCTGTGAAGGCATTGTCACGCGTCGCTCTGCCCTCCTGCACCCGATTACCACAGACCTCGAAGCCTCCGCAGCACCGAAATTTCGCGACGGTCCAGGATGGAACTCCCAAGCGAACTTATGGCGGCCTCAAGGACCAGGATCGCATATTCCAGAACCTGTACGGTCGCTTCCCTGCTGACTTGAAGTCGGCAAAGAAGATGGGAGACTGGCACAAGACGAAAGAGATCATCCTGAAGGGCCATGACTGGATTATTAGCGAGATCAAAGCTTCGGGCCTACGAGGTAGAGGTGGAGCTGGTTTCCCTTCTGGCTTGAAATGGGTACGTCAGACATCAACAACATCAATTGCAAGGCCACCGCTAATTACCAATTGGCGCAGTCGTTCATGAACTTTAAAGATTGGGACAAGGACACGAAACCCCGATACTTAGTCGTCAATGCCGACGAAGGCGAGCCCGGCACATGCAAGGACCGAGAGATCATGCGAAAGGACCCCCACAAGCTCATCGAAGGATGCCTAGTCGCCGGCCGAGCCATGAACGCCACCGCTGCCTATATTTACATCCGTGGCGAATTCATCTACGAAGCTGCCGTCTTACAACAGGCTATCAATGAGGCATATGCCGATGGATTAATTGGAAAGAACGCTTGCGGTTCCGGCTACGATTTCGATGTCTATCTACACCGTGGTGCTGGTGCGTACGTCTGTGGCGAGGAGACATCGTTGATCGAGTCTTTGGAGGGCAAGCCTGGAAAGCCTCGTCTAAAGCCTCCGTTCCCCGCTGCTGTTGGTGTATTCGGATGCCCGTCCACAGTCGCCAACGTCGAGACTATCGCTGTCGCCCCCACAATCTGCAGAAGAGGTGGTAACTGGTTCGCCTCTTTCGGCCGAGAGCGGAATCAGGGAACAAAGCTGTTCTGTATTTCCGGTCACGTCAACAACCCGGCTACTGTCGAAGAGGAGATGAGCATTCCCCTACGTGAACTCATTGAGAAGCACTGCGGCGGCGTTAGAGGCGGCTGGGACAACCTGCTCGCCATCATCCCTGGTGGCTCCTCTACTCCTATCCTCCCTAAGAACGTCTGCGATGACCAATTGATGGACTTTGATGCCCTCAAGGACAGCCAGTCTGGTCTTGGTACCGCTGCCGTCATTGTGATGGACAAGAGTGCCGACGTCGTCCGAGCTATCTCTCGGTTAAGTCACTTCTACCGCCATGAATCTTGCGGACAGTGCACGCCCTGCCGAGAGGGTAGCAAGTGGACCGAACAAATCATGAGCCGCTTCGAGAAAGGAATGGGTCGTGAGCGGGAGATTGATATGTTGCAGGAGCTAACAAAGCAAGTTGAAGGGCACACTATCTGCGGTAAGATGCCACCTTTTATATAAAATCATATGAATAGTGATACTAATGATCTTGCAGCTTTGGGTGAAGCGTTTGCGTGGCCTATCCAAGGTCTTATCCGACATTTCAGACCTGAACTGGAGGCGAGGATGCAGAAGTACGCAGCTGAGCATGGCGGTGCTCAGGCTTTGGCTGGTGGATGGAACCCCAGTGCCCGAGCAGAGGGCAAACTTATTGCGCCTGGCCAATAGGCTCGAGTACATTGTCTAATATAGCTAGACGGCGTAATTCGAGGGGTTAGAATTACTAGCAATTGTACACCACAGTTACTCGTTACTTTGTATATACACCCATCAAACCCCAAACAGTGCTGAATTCCTAGGTGCTTCTGATGATTCCCAGCTCTATCATACGGATGATCCACGGGAGGAAATATTGGTCGCAAGTACAATTCTTCTAGTTAATAAGTGTCCTCATGGGATCCTTACGTCAAAGATATATTTACCCTACATTGTATAATCTATAGCCCACCCGTAGCCTGTTATATTTTCGATCAATCAAATGATCAGCCATCTATATTATCACCTAGAACAAGTACCCAAATGATTATACAAGAAATCACCAGCTTGCTTCCCGCCTCCTTATTTACCGGCTAGAACCTCTCGCCCACATCTCTCCCAAACATCCATGCCCGTCAAAATTGTCGTCACGAACATGGCAATGGAAACGGTGCCAGGCTCAACCTTGAGCCAGCCGATGGCGCTACCCGGAAGGACGGTATCAAGGGCGTTGGCAAGGGCGCCGCGGCCCAGCTTGGATATCTTGCCCCGGACCTGCCGCCTCCAGAGGCGGCGCTGCTCCTTGCGGGCGTTGACGATGGCGCGCAGGCGCTGCTGCTCCTTCTTCAGGTCGTCCGCCGACTTCTCCTTCTCGCTCAGCTGCTCGTCCTGCTCCTTTTCTCCCCCCTGGGGCTGGTCCACGCCGAACCCGGAGCCGGCCGCGGGGACGGGCGTGTACGCGAGCACGTTGAGGATCTCGAGCAGGTTGTACAGGACGCCGCACGCGAGGGCGAACAGCCAGAACCGCTGCGCCTCGACCGCGACGCGGCGCTCCTGCTGCGGCGTCCAGACGCGGAGCCCGGGGACCGCGAGCGCGTCGACCGTGGTCGTGGTCTCGAGCAGCAGGTACAGGCCGTTGAAGGTCCGCGCCGACATGTCCAGCCAGGGCTCGACCTGGACCCAGGCCGGACGCCGCGAGCCCGGAGACGAGGAGGGGGAGGAGGAGAGTCGCGAGTAGAGCTTCTGCGCCGCGTGGAACGACTCGAGGAACCGGAATACCCGGAAGTAGCGCCGCGCGAGCCCGAGACGCTGGTTCAGCGCCGCGAGGACGGTGCGGGTTGCCAGGGCCGAGGGCGGGGAGACGCAGGTTAGTGTTAGGACGGAGAGGAGCAGGTCAAAGGGCAGGGCGAAGTGCGAGAGGATTTGTACGGTGGCTTGGATGAGCCGGAAGGTCCGCTCGAGACCGACTGTGAGGCTATGTTAGCAGATGGACGGGGTTTTACATGTACGAGCTTTGAAATGTGATAGAGATGAGATGGTTGTTGAAAGTGTAAGATAGAGTCTGGTAGGTTCTAGTATGTCTTGCGTAAAGATGACTCCTCAATATGAGATATGAGACCCCATTGAAATGACAAGTAAGAGATTTAGACAGATTGCAGATCAAAGTCTGCCAAGTTGGCATCTCAATTGGATAGATATCCAGTGAGAAACGGGTGAGCGACCTGTCATTGCTCACAATTCACGATGGAGCATTCTGCCAATTGGTGTTTACTCTTCAACTTTAACCCACCTTATGTCTCAGACGCCTACCAATATCCCTGACCGAAGAATTAGCAATAGACACTAGCCTGATCGCTTCAGAGAGTACATGTAATCTATTATGCGAGAATTATGTGAATTGATACACTCCAGTTGACGAGACCGATTGCTTCTCAGCAGAGCTACTTGGCTCATCTCAGACACGGTGAGCTGCTTATGTGACGCGATGCGAAAAGGGAAAAAATAACGGTGTCGTACCTGAGTCGGTGGTGAATTTTATGAGTTGTTCGACCCAGAGCGACATGCTGACCATTTCCTGTAGTAAAATACGAGTAACAATAATTTTTATGACTTATTGTTGCAGGTAGAAGGATGAGGAGGTTATATAAACCCGAGAAACCGAGAAATCCAAGGATCCGATTTTGCGACCGGAACAGCGGTGTGGATCTCCGGCATCCGGACTTATCTATGCGGGTCTCCTTTCGACCTTCGAAGTCTGCCGTAGTGTTGAGATCATGTCGAGGAGGCCCATTCAGACACGGGCAAATAGTTAGCAAATGACGATGAATATTCACAAGGGACAGCAGAAACCGTTCTGGTCTCCTTTTGACGCGTCGGAAGCCCGGGAATAGCAAATCAAAACCAGGAAAGAACATTCTCAATTCTATAAGATCGAAATACAGATTCAGCTAAACCGCAATGAAGATGTGAAGAGACATTCTGCGTACTGGTTTCTTTCACTCCTTCAGAAGAGGCAGGACGGAGACTTGGTCTACCAGCTCTTAAGTTTCCGCGTAGCCCCTGAACCCCTGAACCCCTGAATTCTCCTGAATTCTCCTGAACTCCCATCTTTACAACAGCCAAGTCTTGCTACTTAGATACCCTCTGAATATAGGCAATACCGTCGCCATATATTACAAACGGCTCATCGGCTCTGACAGCATTCCTTCTACTTTTCTTTTCATAGACGCAGTCGCTATCTCGTGAGTGCTTACGCTTGATCGGAATGACTCTGTTTCTAGAACTTTAGTCTCCTTTCCATCGAGTGCATTTTCTCCTTTACCACTGCTGGGGTGACTTCTTGAATGGATTTTCGAATTAACTCTTTCGCTTCTTTTTGCAAGGGCGTCGTCGATTCTGGCATTGAAAATTGTTGGATAGCAAATAACTCAACATGGTTTTGTTGATTTGAAACCCTCCAAGGCTTGACACAAAGACTACCTAGCCCATGCAGTATGATAATGCCCATTCCGCTCAGAAAAGACTAGAGTTTTCTCTTGAAATGTCGAGTATTGACCAATCATTTCTTGCGAGTAACGACCAGGCCATCGCTTAGAACAAGAACCATCCGCCTCACCAGGCTGTTCCCAATCCATTATAGGCTTCAAATTACTGTCTGAATCCGATCACATCACAGTATCTGAGTCTTCACACTCAAGACTTTCCGATGCAGTACAGTTCGATGCCTGCCGAGCCATACCGGAAATATCCCCGTCATATGTCTCACGTAATGAGGCATTTGCAGCCAACGGATTAGTATCACCGACATGGTTATGAGTATTCTCCCAAAATGATGAAGTGAATATGCAAGTGCATATTATAAGTATCCAAGATACGTAACGTACGGGTACATTGGCATTGGAATGCCGTCTAGCATAGGGGTCAGACTCATGTAACATGACATCTCGCCAATCACTAGATCGTTCAGAAGATGGCGTGTTGGGGTTTTTCAATTTCGAAGTGTCGAAATCAGTTATATGGAAGTTTAGAAATGGGCGGTGAAAAGGGTAGATAGATAGGTGGTAGGTACCTGAATAAGAGATCTGTCAATTGATGACCTAATCTTGGAGGTTACTGCACCTATGTCCTTAGCTCGTTGGCGGTGAGCAAAGTCGACGGCAGAAAGAGGGTCCCTCCATTGACCCACCAAAACTTTTTTTTTCTCCCTTCTCCTGATGGATCTTCTACGATAATTCCTCTAAGCTAATTAGGTGAACAGAATAACTGCTCTTGAGATCTTCTCTTGAGGTTATGTCCGACAGTTTGCATACTCAATCCCAAGGTCCTCCAGCTTGGTTATTCAGCAACAACGTCTCCCCATCTTTACCATCGAACGATACCGCATCGACCACAATGGCGAAGAAGAACCAAAAGACTGCTAAGCCGGCAGCATTGTCGTCGAAATCGACTTCCACCGACCAGAGCCAGGTCCCGCCGACCCAACTCATGGACCTCGTCGAGACATTCCTGTCCGACCAAGGTTTCGACAACGCGCACCGCGAATTCCGGAAGCACAGAGCGAAGAAAGGCTGGAAGGAGCAGGATGCTAAGAAAAATAAGGCTGAGGCCAAGGAACATCATTCTCTAGTCAGCGTATTCCAGACCTGGAAAACATTTGCGAGTCAAGGAAACACGCCTGCTCTCGTCAAAGACAACCCGATGGAGAAGATTACCAAGGTCAGCAGTAGCAGCAGCAGCAGCAGCTCCGATTCCGATTCGGCTTCCGAAAGCGAGAGCGAGGATGATGGCGACGACGTCGAGGATGTTGCGATGGCTGACGCGCCTGCCGCGCCTGCCGCTGACGAGTCTAGCTCCGAATCGTCTGATAGCTCAAGCTCGGACGAAAGTGACAGTAGCGAAGATGATAGCTCGGACGAGGCACCCGCCAAGTCGGGAACTGGAGCTACCAAAGCAGCCGCGAACCCCTTGAAACGAAAGGCGGAGCCTTACAGCGATAGTTCTTCAAGCTCTGATTCCGACTCAGACATGTCAGGCTCGGACTCGGAGGATGAACGGCCGCAGACCAAGAAAGTCAAGACTGAACAAAGCTCCGATGATAGCTCGTCTTCCGAGTCTATCTCTGAAGATACCAGCTCTGATTCGGATCTCAAATCTGACTCGTCCGACTCTGAATCTGGCGCAGAGCCACGAGTAGACTTAAAAGTAGCAGCTGAGGTGCCGCTGCCAGATTCCGACTCTTCCAGCGATTCCGACTCTGAATCCGACTCCGAGTCTAACGACCAGAAGCCATCACGAGTTTCGAATGGCGCAGCATCGGATAGCTCTGTGACCCTAGACAAGACTTCACCCGAGTTGATGCCCTCTGTCGCCAACCCCCCTCTTCCACCTGACCCAACCCTGAAGGCCAACAACCGAGGGAAGAATGGCGCAAATGCACCTAAAGTCCAGAATCAGCCTTTCTCCCGAATCCGCAAGGATATCGCCGTTGACCCGAGATTGTCGTCCAATGCTTACGTCTCGCACGGGTACGGTGAGAAAGCCCATCAAGATCTCATTGTTACCAAGGGCAAAGGTTTCACCAAGGAGAAGAACAAAAAGAAACGGGGAAGCTACAAGGGCGGCCCCTTGGACATCCATCAGAGTCGAAGCATCAAGTTCGAGGATTGAAAGCCTCAAGCTTGAGCAGCCGCCATGGACCCCTGACCAGGGGAAAAGCACAGACCGACCGAGGGCGTCGAAGCCCCCTAACACGTCCCGCAAATATACCATCATCAACAAGGCTTCGGGAGACAGACTTCATAATCACGCTAAGGAGGTGGCGAAGCATATTCGCTTTGACTAGTTCGCGCGGGCTGCGTGTTCTCAGAACAAAGCTTATCTTGCAAGGAGTATATATATGAGGTCCTCGTGTTCATAGTATTCCGAGTTGTGTACTGGACGTCGCCCATCTTTGCGTTTTACTTGATACCATTTCAGGGGTAGAGCAGATGTTTAGAGAACCGGGGAGCACCTCAGTTTGGAGCAGCCTGAAGCAGCTTAGGGGTCTTTATTATGAGCACTAGGACTAGACAGCGAGGTACGTGTATAGCCGTAAGCTGCTTTACCTAGCTGCTCATAGATAGCTTCGTGGTCTACATACCTTCCCCCTTTCAGTTCATGCTTGAGGAGAGATTTCTAGATACCAATCAATACTTTGGGATTCTGCGCCGAGTTCATCAGAGAAACATAATCATTATACACTTATTCTTTTGGTCATGTCCTGATGACTTGTCGTACGCCAATTGGGTGCCCCTGTTGGGCGATCAGGGCGAGATGTGCGTGGCTAGATATGGGATCATTAACCGAGTAGGTATAAATCGTTTGATTATATTTCGTCGACGGCTAGAGCGAATCGGTATTTTTCCAGTCCGTCCCTAGTAGGAATATCCGACCCCATCGCGAGGCTGATTGCCAGCAAACTACCAATTCTGCCTGGAACTTTTCCTGTCAAACGAACCACCATCGTCGTAGAAGTGGATCGTCTCGGTAGCACTGCCCCTTACTTCGGTAACAATCTCCCGAGCGGTGAGGCTCACGAGGACCACCCTTACATACCTCCTACATACACGTCTGGTAACATTTCACATCAGATGTAGAATTTAAGATATTGGAAAAGATACAGGACGGAGGTTCATGGAGAGCATGCCAAGGTGCCATCACCCTTTTTCCTTGATGTTGGTCGCCCAAGCGGTGATTTGGTCGTTGCTTATTTTCTGAAATCTTCCTGGGATGATCCTCGCATCAGAGGAAACAAATGCTTGAGGGGATATGGGATAGCAATGTAGAGCGTGGTTCTCTAGGCCCACCCAGCGGATTAAGATAATTTGCATGAAGAATGTTCCCGGGTATTTGAATCAGCAGGAGTCAAGCGTCGCAGGATCTGTAAGTGACTGGTAGGTGGGTGCGTGGAGTATTGGTATGGGCTATACGAACATAGAGCTGGTGGGTAGAGGCACTCTGCATTTGCCCAGATATTACATGTTTGCTTAGACTCTAGTGAGGGTCCTTGGAGTGGTCTAGCAAGGCTAAGCGGGCTGATTGTGGTTACCATGATCTGTCCTAAGAGCCCTAAGACAGATTTCAAAGATCGTAATCAAACCATGGAGTACACGATGTCCGGAATATGCCATGTGGTTGGCTCGGTACACGCTTACCACCTGAGATGCTTGTCAATCGTATCTCCACTCCCTAGAGGGTTTGAGGCGGCGCAGTTACTTGGTTGGAAATGCTCTTGAATATGTAGAACTCGAGTCGACGACGCCATTGCGAGAGGGCGAGTCCCCGATCTCCATAGGAACTCGTGTGGTCCTGCCGGATCTAGTAAGTAGAATATCCTTTCAGGGGCCTCTCTAAAGTGGTAGCATCACTAAGATGCTTTGTTAAATTGTCCTGAGACTGCGCTTAGTGAAGCAACCATGTTCAGATCATGGTAATAGGTACCTTTGTGTTATACCACGTCACTATAGTAAGTCCTCCGCATCACTCTAAACAAGGTTAGGTGTCTCCTAGGGGAAGATGATCTTTCATGTAATAAACTAGAACAGGAGAAGGGTGACCCATCGATTCATGGTTGGATACAGCTAATAAAAGATGAAAGAACGATGGATTGGGACCCCAGCGTGTGATTGGGACATGAATTTCTACTTGACTCCCTGGGCTGTGCGAAAACGAGCTCAGATCAATTTTCAAACATACTTATGACACCTCCACCCCTGCGCAAAGAGAACCGTTCGTGGCTGAGTAGGCTAGAATATAATGTTACGATGCTTCACTCTTTCTCCATAAGACGTGCGTCAATACAGTCTAGCGTCTCATCAAACAGCTTATGTAGCGCGCGGGTAAAACTAGACGATATCAGTATTTGCGCAGGTCCTAGTGTAGAGACATAGTTGGATATCATTAGTGCATCTCATCTGAATCTCGTGTGACATGTGACTGGTCAACACTCCAAAATGTGAATAAGAGAGCAATTTAACAGATGTTCATTACCTGGTTCATGACATGGAGTATTTGCGATAGGCGTCTTCATGGGAAATGGAAATGTGGACACCGAAGTCAGCCTTATCTTATGTACAGTCTATCGACAATAAGCCACATCGGATGTATCTGCAGGTGGTCGCACACGCTAGCCACATTCCCTGTCAAGTATGTCAAGTACCTATAAGACGCTAATCTCAATACAGAGCTGACTCGTTACATTACAGGTAGGTACCTATAATCCAGAGCCTTACAGGCAAGCACAGCCGCCCATGTCTTCCGCACAGACAAGCCGATTTCCCCACGCGACACTCGCTGCTGTTCGGATTCTCATCGCTTCATCATATAAAGACAGATCACGAACCATCGCTGCGAGGCCCGCAACTGGGATAGTGACTGAATCATAGTCATTTATAAACAAACTTACAAACTCAGTGACTGCCTTGTCCCTTGCACGTGCGCTCATGGGGTTTTGCGGACTAGATAAAGAGGGCGATGCCGACCAGCATGAGAAAACTACTTCCAATCAAATCCGCAGACGCTCAGGATCACTTCATTTCCGCCAGATCTTCGACAAGATAACCACCAAATTATTCAACCTAGTTTCCGAACAGCCTCTTGACCACTCTCGTCACGACGCTATGTCTCAAGCCACCTTCAAATTCCAGAATGGCATGATGAACAATGCCAGCCTGGAAGAGAAAAACGCCAACACGAAACTGCTGGAGGTGAGACAGAACGACATTCAACTCTATAGCGCCAGTCAGGAAGGGGGCAATGGGGAGATACCCTTTGCTGAGGATCACTTCACACGGAACCTACATATCATCAAGAACACTGGGCTATTCGGAGCCGCGCGCATTGCGCCTAAGGGCACTCATCTTCATGTCCATTTCAACTCTACCCTGCTCCCCAACTTTCTCTTGGATATAGCCAAAGAAATGCCAAATATGTACATCTCAAGTCCTACTCACAAACTGAGATCTAAATCCGACTTCGATAATTGTGAGATCGTGTTCACCCTCCAGGATTCGAGCACGGTGATGATGAACCTGCCCGATGGCTTGGAACGTCAGAAAGAGCTGTTCTCTAAGGACTCAAAGGGCCCCAACCTATTTCATGATATCTACGAGAAGGGCCAGAAGATGCGCTACCAATATTTCCGCACTATGTGGGACGCAGAGCGAAAGCTTAGGCACAACTCGCGGGAGTCTGACGTTTGGACTATGGACATGGAATGCGACGATTGGCTTACTAGCAAACTGATGTTCACTAAGGAGGATGTCGAGCTAATATTCCACCCAAAAGACAAGCTGCCAGACGCTCCTTGGACACCTGAGACAAAAGAAGAGGAGCAAATAAGACAAAAGAAAGCCGAGGATGCTGGATGGCCTAAGGATATCGAATTGGCATATCATAACAGTCCATATAATGCCACTCGCAAGAGAGCAACTAGGTATTTAGTATGGTATTTAATCTTACTTATGCAGACTAGCTAACAGACCCCGTAGAGCATGGGCGAAATTCAATGGCCGCACGAGGATGATGAAGGGCCTATTCAACTATGAGAAGGCTTTCCGGGCATATACGAGAAGATGCCTGGAGGAATTTATCAGGGACAACGTGCAATATGCCGAGATTCGCCCAAATTTCATGAAGAGCAACCAAGTCCTGCGAGACAGCGGCTCGGGAAGTTTTAATAACTTCGGCCTGATGGAAATCATCATTGAAGAGTACGAAAACTTCATGAAAGATATCGGAGATATGGCCGAAAATGGGCAAATCATAGAAAACCGCGAATTAGACTCGCAAGGCAGACCGATTTATTCGGATAGCACCGGCATTCCTCGTGGTAACGGCCACAGGCCCTCGCTGAGCGGAATGAAGGTTATCTACTGTACGCCTCGATCTTTCCCGAAGGCCATGGTAAAAGATTCCTTGGCGGAGTGCATACAGATGAAGAAGAAATGGCCGCAATACATTGCCGGTTTTGACCTAGTGGGCGAAGAATCTTACGACAAGCCCTATCCGCTACGGTTCTTCGAGGAGGAATTCAAGCAATTCCAGGAAAATTGTCGAAAAGAGCAGGTCGAAATCCCGTTCTTGTTCCACTGCGGTGAAACCCCCGACGACATCGAAGGCAACCTCGAATGCGCGCTTGATCTCCAGGCCAAGCGAATCGGACATGGCTATGCCTTGCCCCATAAGCCAGATGTCATGAGACAGATGAAGGCCAACAACGTTTGCGTCGAGGCATGCCCGATTTCGAACATGGTCCTCGGACTAGTAGAGCGCATGGATGAACATCGAATCTACGAGCTACTTGCACATGAAGTCCACTGTGCGTTGAGCAGTGACAATGGTACTCTCTTTGGGTGAGCCTCTATCTATCTAACACTCCTCAAATTCAAGCATTATATGTTAATCTCAAACTTTAGATCTACACTATCGCACGATTTTTACGAAGTCATGGTCGGCAACCAGAACATGAATCTGTATGGTTGGCATCAACTTGCACGATGGAGCATCGATCACGCCTGCTTGAGCCCGGTCGAACGAGAGAGAATGCTCGTTGAATGGCAAAGACGGTGGACGGAAGAATTCATTCCCGAGGTGCTCGGGGGGCAATCTTCGCTTCGCCTAGCAAGACTAGGCCTGCTAGCGAAGGCTGAGGAAAAGCGACAGGAGCGAGTGGGCAGGTCCAACTTGTGAACCTGACGATGGTATAAGATTCTTCGGAGTTGTACGAGGCGCTTCTGGGCTACGCTTCTGGGCTACGGGACAGGGTCTAGGTGTTAACTAAATACGGGTTCTTATGATTTTATGATACCTGAAATGACATATGGCTCGGCGGAAGATAGATTACGTTGTTATGCCTGGAGTTAAGAGCGCAAGCAGGACACTCTCTAGGTCTAGGTTTTCGTAGCAATACAGTTTTGTTTTGGCACATCTTCCGTTGCTCGGCTGCACAATGCTCGCGAAAGAGAATGACAATGACTTGCTGCGTAACTTGATAGGTGACATGATGGGTAACTTGATGGGTATGTACACAACCTCAATACTCGTCTATCCGCCCTTTGCCGGGTTTATTTACGCGTTGTTTTGCAATACAGGTAGTTTGCTACAGATGTTCAACAACATCATGCATGGGATGCTGTTTGCATGTCACAAGTCTTATAGACAAAGGCTGCCTCCCTACCGAAGTGACACCTCATCGAGGCTATGAGCATATATCCCAAGGACAAAGGAGGCTGGGCGCTGTCTGCGCCCGCTTTTAGCGGGGACTTGTTAAGCGCTTGAGTGGTTCGCTCGAGCTAGTGGGAATCGGGCTGACGATAGCGGGTGACCGCGCTTCCACCAAGCCCACTAGGCTCATTAGATTTCCAGCCCATCGGGAGCCCCATACCCACTAAGAAACCCACTCAGCGTGTGCTAGCACACCCTCTCACTGGACAATAGAGGCGGGCCGTAGCGTGTAGTGCCCACCCTAAAGGGTTCTAGGTATATGGTCCCTGTTTGTTTCGCCTGTCACCTGTGAGCCAGACAGCCAGAGAGCCTGAGAGACAGAAACAAGGGTCGGGATCGGCCTCCCAAGCTAGCGACCCAATCATACAGGAAAGGGGGGAAAGCTCCAGCGGACATGGATTTCCCACCCTAAACCCTTTTATTTCTTCAGCCTCAGCCGTCTTTATCATCTTCTCTCATCTGCAGTCGCTAAACGTGACGGATTTCTTCGCATCTCTCTCACTCTTTGGTCCTGTTTATGTAGTACTTTATTTTATATACAAGTGTGCTTGTCAAGCAAAGTACCTTTATTATTTCAATTTATACACTAGAGTCTGGAGTTATCTGAACTCAATTGACCCGATTCCTCCAACCCAACTCAGCCATATCGACCTTGAACTTTGAAGTCGATCTGGTTACCTACGGGTATTCCCGCCTTTGTCCCCGCGTCGTCCAATCCATTGGGCACTAATCGACTAGACCGGACTGTCGAGGAGATCAAGAAAGTCTAAAATGGCCGATGACGACCCGGCTAGCAGGTCGCCAGCAGCCTGGTGGTTCTCCTCCGACGTCCCGGGCGCTGAAGGTCCTTGGGGCTGGCGTCTTGATGTCGTCACTCTACTCGCCGTCATTGGCGAGTCGTCTATCGCCGAACATACCCAGACTATTACCGCCAGCATCTTCTGCCTTTTCCCGCGCATCATCCCGGCTCCCCAGGCCTTCTTAAAACCTTCACGTCCTCCTCGTTTGCCCGAAACCACGGCAAAGATGACCGGCGTCCACAGCGGTGTTGTTCTCGATACCGTGGGTTTCTTTGCTAATATCATCCACCCACTCGACAAACTACAACCCTTTAGCTTCCAAGTCCTCGAGATTACACATACCGACCGCAACAATGCCGGCGGTATCGAGGTCCCGGGGATGCTCGCCAGCAGGACCACTTTCTTTTCAAAATTGCGGACGCGCACCAAGACTTCTACCGATTCGCCACGCATGATAGGACGTACCACCCTACCACGTGGGCCTCCATCAGACCATGCCAAGGAGACGAGAGATACACCTACGCCGAATGCCACGTACAGTACGAGCAACGACGTTGAAGCTGCTGCACCAGCTCAGGGAATCACAAGGCGGATGACTATGAGAGAGAAAATACAGGACTTTACGGCGAACCCGACGCTGATAAATGATTCCAGAAGACCAGCGGTACCGGCTACTTTATACTCGCCTGTTCACGTCCTTGCCGTCTTCTCTGTCATGTTGACGGCTAGTATCATTGGATTTGCCGCTCACTATAGAGATGGTACCGCAATCCTTGCCGTATCGCTCATCGCTTTTGCGAGCTCCGTTGTCGGCTGGGCTTCTTGGTGGAAACCCCTCCTGATGAAGCGTAGCCACACCAACAAAGTCCCCAGAGGAGACGTCATCATCCGCACGCGCGAAGGGGCCTTCCTTCTTATCAAGTGCACTGAAGAAGTAGCACGTGAACTCTACTCGGGCACGGAAGAATGCGAATACCACGTTAGTGGGCAAGCGTATAGGGCCCTTATGGGACTTGGCACCTGTTTGCTCATGGTGTCTGTCATCTTGTTGGGTAACTGCAAATGGAACTCGCAGATTTTTATCGGCGCCAGCTATATTACGTTAAACGGTCTGTACTGGGCTATGGGTTTGCTCCCCAAGGACTATTTCTGGGACTTAAGCCGTTACTGCGTCAAGGACGTGACTCCCGACGTGGCCAAGGATGCCTACAAAAAGACCAGTGACGACCCACGAGAGGGTGTCCCTAGCTATACGCGAACGCTATGGTACGCGATTCGGGAGACCAAGCGTACAGCTTGGGTTGAGAGGAGCGGCGCTGCCCCTGCGACACCCCAATGGCTCAAGTGGCTCGCGGAAGCTGAACAAGCTGCTGATCAAGATGAGCACTGGCCCTCCGTCGCCCGCAAGGATGAGATCATGAAGGTGGATGATGACATTAGTAGGAGTCCCGTGGCCCCGGAGCCGGCGCGGGCCTTCGACGAAGCAGAACAAAAGGCACCATTTACCGAGGTACAGCCTCGCGACTGGCGCCCTGGTGACGGCACTCTCTAGACGAGTGTTGACACACCTCCACCATGGCCTTGTTATTATTATTGTTACCACTATTTATTTTTACTTTTTTTTTTTTTTTTTTGGAAACCGGATGTGTTGGATACCCATATGCGAGCGGGAGAGCTCGCACGCCTGTGCGAAGGGGGGCGGCTGGTGCCTCCGTTGATGGAGGACCTCGTCAGAGATTGGCTTTTTGAATGAAGGACCAAGGAATTGGTAACGACTAACACGAATCTTGCTTTCTTTGGCTGTTTTACTTATTTGCATATTTTGGCATCTACATGACTGGAGAGGCATGTCCACACTATAGGTACCTCTTTCACATATGGCGTACTTGGATACAAAAAAAAATTTCCGTAACAACCGGGGTACACTGTATTGGGCACGGGGACGGGGACCGTTAGGGGGTTGATATATCTAGCAAGGAGTTCGGTGTAAGATAGGAGGCAGGTTTGGACTTGCCTCTCATGATGAGCTCTTGTAGCGAGCAGAATATAATATGCATTTTCGAGAACATTGTTGAGACGGCTCATGTATGCAGGAATTCCGAATGATCACACATCAAGCAAGCGAGACTGCGTAGTGCAAGGCCCAGATCGAAGAACACCGACCCCTACGAATGGAGGCTTCGGAAAGGACCCTCAAGTCTCTCATGTGTAGCATCGAAGATGACTCAATTGATCGTCAACTTCGAGTAGAGTTACGAGCTCGCATCGTGTTCGTACAAGCACTCGAGAGCAGTGTTCATGTCTCGGTTAATCGATTCAACGATACGCGCCCTCATTTCCTTAAATCGATCCACGTCGGCCTCGTCTATGGTACGAAATACCTCGTCGAGATGATCGACGTTGAACTGAAAACATCCTACGTAATTGGCCAGTGCGTCGTACATCTTCGGCAAGGGGTCTGGCGGACTAGATCCGGTCATCTTGTCTGTTAGATATTTGGCGCAGGCTGGCGGAACGCCGTCGACGACGACATCGCGAACACGCCGTAGAGAACCGAAGCGTGCGAGTATCCGATGGAATGGGGCACACTTCGGGCTATGGTCGAAGTGAATGCGCAGGTATTCTAGAGCTGGTAGGCTACCTAGATAAGAATTCAGACACGTCCCGCACGCTGGTTCGAATCGTATCGACGTCTCTTTCGTCCTTCAGCTCGATCCATATATGCAGCCTTTTTCAGATCCGCAAGTCGAGCCTGAAGAGAAGACGCCAATCGCATCTCACCTATGTTATCGGCAGCGAGTCTAGACATGAAGATCTTGCCGCCGTATCTCCTGAATACCTACCTTCACCTCCCAGATGTTCCCCCCGTAGAGTACCGGCCGCGCTTCGTTTAGAATGAAACGGCATGTACGGAGGATCTGGGAGCTGCGTCGTCTCCGCCTGTTATCGGTATCCAATAGCTCGCCTACACGGAAGAGAAGCCGATATATCATCAACCGAATCTCCGCCGGGAGGCCGAGGAATGTTGCGCGTCGCCCGGATTCTTTCGTGTACTGAAGCGGCGTGACAGGCGTCAGATGCTGGTCCTGCTGGGGAGATGTCGTTCTCCTAGTCAGAGAAGGACCGACAGTTTCAGCAGATTCACCGGACCCAATAAGTCCCGCATTGCGCTAGAAGACAGTGTTTCGGTCAGCCGCTGTGCTCTGCGGCCCTCAGTATGGAAAATGCACGTAAAATATCTTTATCTTACAAGTAGCCCACTCATCGTTGCTAACGGCTAGCTCCCAGCCTCCGCAAGTTGTTGTTGGTATAGTAGCGTTATACTACCACAGTAACTCGAACTGATCTCGAGAGTAACTGAAGAATCTGAGGAGTGGTAGAGTTTGAAGAGGCTTGTTTTGTTTGCGGGCTACTTTGACCCGTGAGATCTTGTAGAGTGAAAGCATTTCAACAGGAGGTAACAACTTTATATACCTATCTTGCATACCACCAGTAAGAGTCCGTGCTGTCATATGTGGGTGCTGTTTAGGCACCGGAGTTGGAAGTGACAGCGGCGCGTGATCATGTAACGTCCTGCCAGGAAGCGTCGAGATTCCCCGGTTACCAGTAATAGTTTTGATACAGTACTTCAATCCTTATACATCGCCTACCAGAAAACATACAGGGTTAACGGCATCAAGAGTCTAGGCTTTTACCATATAGTTTGCCCTCGGATCGTTGATGTGCCCATGTGCCAATAGCCCATGGTCAAGAATAGGCGTCAATAAACATGACAGGATTAGCCAGAATAAAAGTTCTGGTAGATCATGTTGCCAGTAGTAATACGTACAATGCTGAGTGGATGTTCTTGTTGCAATTTATTATTCGCTAAAGAAGTGAACGAGTTCTGTTTATGCATTTACATATGCATTCACTGAAGCTCGAATCGCTTAACCGAGTCAGCGCTCTCGCGTCGCGCTAGCCGAGGGTCAGCAAAGTACTTAATGTTGGAGAAGCAGAAGAAAATCCAATCCGAATTGGTGTAGTGGCTAACATTTGACGCTCTCATTGGCATCCCACCAACTAGAACCGTCAAGCCCGGGGTTCGATTCCCCGATTCGGAGAAACAGTGCTTTTTCAGCACATGCAAGCTCGGCTGGCTCAATGGTAGAGCATCAGACTTCTAATCTGAAGGTTGCGGGTTCGAGTCCCGCGTTGAGTGCTTGTATTTTTGTATTTTTGAATTTCTTGCCCCTAAGATGGTTCGTTCTTTTTTCCCTCAGTTACATACAGCAGGTATCTGTATCCATCAAGATGAACAACAGAATTAACATCAGTACCATGTCATTGGAATAGTTGCCAATGTATAGTATCCCCATCTAGGAGAGTTGATTCTAGATGAAACTTATGTGCACGACGTAAGGGGATAAGAGTAATGCTAAATTTGTTGAGACATACTACATTGTCTGTTCGATTTATAACTTGTTACACAAGAACTTCGCTAGAGATGGTCTACAGGATATGAAATCAATATACGGCATCGGACATACATACTTCTTAGTTTTTAAACAACCGAGATCCCTGAGCTATTTTCTAGTGTGAAATAACAGTGTTGATGAGATCAATGACGCCGTGATGCCAAGTGTACTCATCATCTAAACCTTACTATTGCAGAGCCTAAGAGTACTAGTGAAATATAAGAGCGTAAGGTTGGATCTTGTATATGTGAGTGGGACTTATGAACTGTCTTCAACGCAACCCCAGATAAATACAAAGTCTTGAATTCATAAGTGAATGACTGGCGACAGTTTTCATTGCGACGTTGAACGTGAGAGCGTAGATATCATGGCTCAGAATGGACAAAACGCAACAGATGGCCGCAAGAGGGTTCTCATCGTCGGTGCTGGCGCGGCCGGGTACGAATGAACTGACCCCCCAAGTAAAATCTGATCTGACAAGTCCACAGCATGTCAACGGCATACCACCTGTCGCAACATCCACACAAGTTCGATGTGACCCTAATAGACGCTGTCGACTACTGCGGCGGGCAGGCCTTTTCCATCCCGCTTGACAAGGCGCGCTACGGGGCCTCGTGGTGTAATCAAGGGGTCCAAGGAGGCTCCTTCATTTTCCATCACACATTGACTATGTTCCATCGGCAGGGGTATCACGCCGACCCTGTGAATCTCCAAGTCTCCTTCGGCAAGGATGAGACTTTCTGGACTAACATATTTCCAACAAAACTGCTAGCTAGCCACCAGAAAGAAGTTAGGCGACTACCAACGATGCTTAAACTAATACGATGGTTTGAAATACTGTTCGCCCTACTACCACTCAGGTTTGTCTTCAAGTTGTTCAGGTTTTCGGAAGAATTTATCAACACGATCGCTTTACCTATGACAGCTCTCTTTCTCGGGACGGGAAACGCCACCCCTGAAGTCCCTACCATCATGTTCGAGAGGCTATGCACTTCGCCAACCTACGGTATGTGGTATGCGCCAAACAAGAATACTATCGTCGACAACAAACCACCGATGGTCGTCTTTCCAAACTTCTCCGAGTTTTACCATACCTGGATGAAGGACCTCATCTCGCGTGGCGTGACAGTCCGCCTATCGACAGAACTTACTGAAGTGGTTCAGCGTAATGACTGTGGGGTGGTTGTTAAACTCAAGCTACGAACTCCTATGCCCGATGGTCACAATCCTACCGGCGGGGACCCTAATGCACCTACTAGCGAAGAAGTGTATGATGAGATTGTAATGTGCTGTCTCGCTGATACCGCGAAGAAGGTGTTGGGTCGGACTGCAAGTTGGAAGGAGAAGAAGGTGCTCGGATCGGCAAAATTTAGCGACGATATCACTATTACTCATAACGATGCCGACTACATGAAGAACCACTACGAAAACTTCTACCGGGGAGATTTGGCAGTCTCCAATATGAACGGGGTCGATCAGAGCTCGCGTCTTACGTTCGCGGCGTACAATTTCCGGCCCATGTACTACATTAAGATGTATCCGGAGGATAGGTCGAAGCTCGAGATGTGCTTCGACACGACAAATTACCAAAGCCAGTTTCCCGACAAGGTGCCGTTTGAACAGCACATATTTCAGACCATCTACCTAAACAAAGACCGCGACAGAAAATTATGGACAGATTACGAGATCAAAGAAGACAAAATAATTCGAAAGGACTGGTGGCACCAGCTATGCCATAGCTATACGCATTATCTCTTTGTCGTTCCTTGGATGATGTTTCTGCAAGCCAAGAGGCACACCCGCTTCGCCGCGTCCTGGACTCTAGTCAACGCCCACGAGGTGGCAGTGATGTCCGGCATTGCGGCTGCCGTAGACCTCGGGGCCGAGTACCCGGAGGACCTCGAACACGACAAGTTTGCGTTCCTGTGCTTCCGGCTGTACTATCTCCTTGCCTACGGCAAATGGTACAGACGCAAACACACCAAGAAGCAGAGAGAGGCTATGACTCAGGCCGCGAAGGAAGGCCGCACATGGCCGACCGGCCTGTACGGAAGCGTGTACGAAGGACCGGGAGTTTCGACCACTGAGCGGCAGACGTGGAAAGAAGAGTTGAAGAAAGGTGCCAGCACTGCGAACTTGACCGATGGGAATGCGCCCGGCCGAAGTCAGCCTTGAGGCTCAAAACATGAGAAGAGTCTTGTGACCGAATTCGAGAGGTCTGATTCGTATATGAAGAGGTGAAACCTAGCAAATAAATGTGTTTCTTCTGAGCTGGAGCATGATTCTGAATGTGATAAAAGCTTTATAGCCTTGGTTGCCTTGCAAACACGAGCCTCGCACTTGCACAGCCTTCACTACGCCTCGGCCAATTCATCACTCACGAGAGGAGCCGCATAATATCAGTTAATATTGGTACCAGAATCAGGGAATGCGGTTTTGATTTATTCACAACAGTCGATGGTGTACGCGGCCTACATGTTTTAAGTGGATGATATCCCACTATACTTCGTATTTTGGTGAAAGACTTCTGTCCTGATGCCAACGTGTATAATCATATACGTACCCCCTTTTCGGTACTTTGGTACGACAGACGTGTATGGAGAAAACGGCTAGCAGCTGTCAGCACCTTACACGGTGGAGTTAGGTGCCCGATTAGGAACGGACAGGTGTCAGCTTAGTCTTAGGTGAGAAGTCAGGCCGAAGTCCGTCTCACACTCTTCGGCTCCGCTAAAGACTAAGCTACTGAAAGATGAGTCAAGCCACCTTCAAGGTTATAGATCCAGACATCAACCCAAGATGGATCAAGAGCCTCGCCATTCGATGCCAGCCTTCGCGCGGCAGCCAGTGACGGTACGGCCCATCTCACCAGCTGAGACCTACGCCCTACGACACGCTGTTCTCTGGCCTGACAAGCCCCTGTCTTACGTGCAGCTGCCCGACGACCTCAACGGTCAACATTTCGGGGCATTCACCAACAGCCCAGAGGAATTAGTGAGCATCATATCGCTCTTCATCGACGATAGTGGCGCGGCGCGCTTTCGCAAGTTTGCCACCGCGTCCGAGTGGCAGGGAAAAGGGATCGGGTCCGCCCTGCTCAAGTACACCATCGAGGCGGCCGTCAAATTAGGCGCCACGCGTATCTGGTGCGACGCCCGGCAGAGCGCCTTGGGGTTCTACCGGCGCTTTGGGATGAGCGGTGAGGGCGCCGTCTTCTTCAAGAGCGAGGTGCCGTACCTTCGCATGTCGAGGCCGCTGTCCTGAGCATGCCTCGCTTTGAATGGACATCCTGTCTCGCTTTGAATGGGGGAGTCCTGTCCAGTTGGCCCTGCGGCCGGCAGCAGCGTGGGGTGGGATTAGGTAAAGGGACAAAGAGGAAACGCCAGGCGTGAAGTTAGGCGGGCGGGCTTTTTCCAACTCGCTCACGGGACCGCCGGGGCAGCCAATAAATACCTCGCGATGCCCTTGGGCGTCGTTGATTGGGAGAACGCCGCGGCGGACTGCACTGCTGTGCGGGCTCAGCACAGGTGATGGCCCCGCGCTTGCCATCACATTGGGATACATACGGACGGCCATGGGCCAAAACCTAGGTGACGCATATCGGAAACTTGATTCCCCTGATTGAGCTGACACATCACGTTGCCCGGCTAGAAGTTGAAAACCACTGTCAGCTCCCGATTTAAGCCCTTCGACGCCCATGACGTACGTATTATTAGCTACTGAATACTACATATGTCTGCTGTCAACACGGAACCTAGTCAAAGGTAACCAAGGACGACATTGTGGGCTGTTTCTTTTTCTCCTTTTTTTCTCCCTGGGGGCCCAAGGTGATACAGCACCTCCAGAACAGGGGGGAGGGGGGTTATGGTATGTGTGTCATGCAAAAGACTACATAGGGAGGAAGAGGAGTCACGTGCGGCATTTAGATACGGGATCTAGACAGGAAGAAACATCTAGCATCCTTGGTACAGGTTTGGTTGGCCTGGCAATATAAGTCTAGACGCAGGGAGCTACTGCGATGCAAGCTGATGTGTTTCCTTAGCTGAAGGTCAACCATAAGGCAAAAAGTGCGGAGGCGGAGGCGGACCCCCTTTCTAAGGCAGAACAATAACTCTACAACTTCGGTATGAACTAGTATGCATCTGTTTTATGCGTCCTTGGGTGGCATACCTAGTGGCATACCTATCGGAACAATATTAATGAGAAGATCATAAGAAAGTCGAAAATAATGCATGCGAATCCCATAGGTACCAAGCGACTGGAGAACTCGCAGAGTTATGCTTGGTAATGGCCGGACCTGGACACTGAGATCTCGATGTACGTTCTACAATCTATAAAACCTGTTGCCATCGCCCAATCCTGATATCATTGGTTTCACCCCGTGTACTCCGATTGTTGCGAGATGCTGCAACCGTCCGAGGATCCCGTCAATCACCTGAGATGATTGTTTCTCCAGATCGAGACCTCGGCCTTTAGAATGAATACAAACCGAGCACGCCGAATAATACGCGGGCGAGATCGTTCATAATTGGGGGATGAATTACTGTGTAAATTACATAACTTGGCCGCGTGTAGTAAAGATGGACGTAACTCTGTCGCGGTAGGCCACCTACCGACATTGCCAATCCGGTATGCTAAACGGCACTCACTCTATGAACGGAAAACAATGCAAATCGTCCGGGACTTTCAGGGGCAATCATAGACGATCTGGCCCCATTGACCACTTGGAAGGAGGAGATAGTCGCCTAAGGGACGCGCACAATTGACGACTCAATAAGGACGAGACGGGGCGTGTCGGGGGTGTGTTGCACTGAAAATAATATGGAAACGGACTTCCTGTCGCTCAACTGGGCGAGACTGGTTCCGCAAGGCCAGTGGTTGGCTATCCGAAATGCAGCAGTGTCCAATGTTATATATATACCTATATATAAATGTGCGTCCAAGCCTGTGGGAGAGCTGAGGGATATTAAGACTGGCCCCTCGCTTGGCGCACAACGGCGGACAGGCAGACAGGCAGACTGGCCAGCCCTCGGCGCTCGAATCGACCTGCCCAACCCGTAAGAGGCGTGGGAATGTAGGGCAGAGAAAACCTAAAGACGTCATGGGCCAGCGAAGAATGGCGTAGGAAAGTGTTCCGCAGAAAGTGATAGACACGCGGAGTGGTCAATAGTTGATATTAACTACTTGTGACTTGGCCAAGGTGGCAAATGATTGCAAATATAGGGGGTGGGGGTGGTAAGGTCACCCGGTTGTGCGGCCAATCATCTTACACGGATGCATTCATGCCCAACGTTGGGCACGTTAGCATACGATCCAACTGATCCAACTTCTGATCCAACCTCGCTGCTCACCAGGTACAACATTATGGGCAGGTGGTCCCGTAGAGGTTGTCGTCGTTTCTAGGTACTGCATACACTTACGCCTTCGGGCTACTGTGTCTTAGGGGCCCCGTTGGGCAACGTACCCTGTAGTAATTGGGCGCCTCGCGGTGAGTCAGGTAGGTACAGCAAGGGACCAGGGACAAGACCCGGGGATGGCATCCTGGTCGCGCACGCGGGAAGCCCACAAGTCCACAGTCCACAGTCCACAGCAGTGCAGCTACTTAGCAGTGCAGCTACTTAGCAGTGCAGCTAGCGGTGCACAGCAAGGCCCGGTACTGCTCTGCCATCTTCACACCCACTTGTTCCAAAATTCCAGATCATTCAAGTACCCGTCAGCCGTCCTTTGTATCTCCTGACGCTGACTTTAGGAAATCAACAAAAACCCTCTACATCCCTTGACCTGTTTGCCTCACCTTGTGCCCTGTCTCATGCCCAGACAACAAAAACCTAACCAAGCCCAGCAAAAAATGATCCATCAATACACCTCATCTTTAATCCCACAACTTGTAATAACACCGCTGACCTGTCCACACCTATCGGCAACATTAATCAACCAATTCCACCCAGAGTACGACAAACACCAACTACCACCACACAGAATCTCACAGCAATGGACGTGAGGACAAGCCGACCTATGGATCGGGCGTTTGCTATGCCCGGCGGATTTCCAACCTATGCTGAACGGCCACGGGAAGTATCACGACCGCGGGAACCGTCACGGCCACGAGAACCATCGCGGCCACCAACCTCGAGAGAGTCTGACACCACAATTACAGAGTCGTCTCCCAGCCGGACGACATCGCAGTCTACCGGCCCTCTCAAAAGTATATTGAAGAACTCAAACATGAACATTCCGCGGCCGCAAGATCCCCTTGCCGCACGCTTCTACAGAGTCCCGAGAGCCGACCAGATGTACCCTGTGTCGGCACCTCAGTCACCAACCTACCCGTCGGACAGTGACAGGTACACCTACGAGACCGACTCTCAATCGGCCTCGTCAGATCTCTCTATCAACACACAGGCTACTAGTGTCTTATCGGACAGCACCGCCCCTCCTCCCAAGCCGGCTAAACCCTCTACCGCAGTCAAGCATGTGCGCCATGTACCCTTGGCAACGAACCGGGTGAGGACACGGCCACGAACTAGGACGCCCTCAGAGGTGACCAAGACTACTACTACTGCTGCTACCGCCCCGGAGAAGAAGCCGAGGACGGTACACATCGAATGGGTCCAACCGGAGAACCAGAGCCCCCCTCCGTCTCAGGAGCTACAGCTCGCTCGGAGGCCCGACAAGGATCTCATGCACAAGATCGAGCTGTTGGAAGCCGAGACTGGCACGCTTCGGAAGGAACAAAGCCGGCTGAACAGAGACTTGGACGACGTCTCGGTTCAGTTATCTAGCAAGGGAAAAGAGACCAAGGAGATCGTGCGTGTCCTCAACCAAGAACGCAACTCCAAGGAACTCATCCTTAGGGACCTTGAGGAGCAGAGGCAGATCTCCGACGAGTTCCGCAACAGCTACCAATTGCAACGTGATGTGCTCCTAGACATGGAGAGAGAGCGGGACAACCTACGACACATTCGCGAGAAGTACGAGAAGCAGATTGCCAAGCTCGAGGAGGAGCTGGCCCAGCGAGATGCTGACCAGAAAGGCCAAGAGGTCGTACTCCGACGTGACATCGACAACCTCGAATCCGCCACGGCGGACTTCGAGAGACAGATTAGCTCTCGCAATAAGGAAGTCAAGGAACTGAACGCCGAGATCAAGGACCTTAACAAGGAGCTTAGGGAACTGGATATCGAAGTCAAGGAGCTGACGTTGGAGCGAGACTCGGCTCGGAAAGAGTCCGAAAGGTTGCGGGTAAGGATCAAGGCTGTAGACGGCCGGATGCCTTACAGGGAAGAGAAGGAGGCGCTCGAGAAGGAGAAAGAGGCACTGGTGAATGAGAAGGAGAGCCTGCAGAGTCTGATCAAGGGACTCGAGAGCGAGAAGGCTTCCCTTGAGGAGAGAGTCAAGAGTTTCGAGCAAGAAGCCGAGTCTCTTAGAGTATTAGTCGCATCTCTTGAATCAGACAAGCAGGCCCTCGAGAAGAACATCGAGTCTGAGAAGGCCAGCAAGGATGAACTTCAGAAGCAACTCGAGGCAGCACAGTCCGAGAAGAAGGAAGTTCAGGACCAGTTCGACGCTGTCCAGTCCGCCAAGGATGACCTCGAGAAGGAATTCCAAACCACCAAGGACGATCTCGAGAAGCAGCTCGAGGCTACCAAGACCGACCTCGGCAACCAGCTGGAAGCCACCAGAGATGATCTCACGAAGCAACTGGAAACTACCAGAGACGACCTGACAAAGCAACTGGAGGCTTCCAAGGAGGAGCTCAACAAGCAAACTCTAGACTTCAAGATTATACTGGACGACAAGCAGTCGCGAATCGACGGCCTGATCACGGAGGTGATAGGATCTAGGGATGCCAACGTCGCCCTCGCGTCCCAGCGCCTGGAGCTCGACGCCGGTCTCACCTCCATCCAAGACAACCTCATCATCGCCCAAGCCGAGCTCAGCGAGGTGAGAATACGCAACGTGACGCTCGAGGACGAAAAGGAAAAACTCGGGGCGCGCATCGCCGAGCTCGAGAAGTTGGGCGAAGACTTTGAACAGCTCCGCCAAGAGCACGCCGGCCTCGAAGAGAAGTCCAAGGGTCTCGAGGCGGACGTCGAGAAGCACCAGGCGGCCGCTAGCGCACTGCTGGAGGAGAAGGAGAAGATCGCCGCCCAGGCCAAGGAGCTCGAGGAGGGTACGGGCTTCGCCAAGCTCAGCGACGAGAAGTCCGCGCTCGAGGGCAATCTGAAGGAGCTCGAAGACAAGGTGTCGGCGTTGACGCAAGAAAAGACGGACCTCGACGCCAAGGTCGGCGACCTGCAGACCGAAGCCGACAAGGTTGTGCCGCTTTCCCAAGAGAAGGCAGACCTCGAAGCCAGCCTGGAGACCAAGACGCAAGAGCTGCAGGCCGTAACCGACAAGGTGGCGACGCTGACGCAGGAGAAGGCGGACCTCGAAGGCCAGATCAAGGATCTACAGGCCGCGGCCGACAAGGTGCCGGGTCTAGAGGAGCAAGTGCAGAGCCTGACGACGCGGCTCGAGGCGGTGACTAAGGAGCTCGCAGAGGCCATATTGAACTACACGGCGGCCACGGACAGGGCCAACGACCTGCAGGAAGTCGTCAACAAGCTGCAGAGGCCCAAGTCGCGGAGCACGTCCCGCGCCACCAAGCGCACCAGCTCGCCGTCCACGTCCAACCCCCTCGTCTTCGTGCGCGAGTCCTCGAGCAAGGGCGGCGGCATCTTCGTCACGACGCGCGACGCCCTCAAGCGGGACAGGTCGCCTTGAATCCGTCCTTGCCATCACAACACCAAAAAAAGCCTAATCAAAACCAAGAAACCGGGATAGAGAAAACGGAAAAGGGAGAAAAATCAACAAAACGAAGAACGAGTAGGCGTGGAAAAAGATTGACGCTACTTTTGTGTGAGCTAACGAGTGAATGATAAGTCTCATGTCATCTTGTTAGGCGCATACCGGGATTCATTAGAAGAGGTATTGGGAAATCAACCATGGGATACACAAAAGGCATAGCGACGAGATGGGATTCTTTATTTTTTTTCTTTTGTCATGTCTCTGTTATCGGCTGTTGATAAGATATGTTGTTGTCGTGTTTGTTATCATCATGTACCGAGGCCGTCGAGCCGCATAGTTTGTTCGAAGTATCGCGAGGAAGGGGGGGAGTCGGACGTTGCATTCCAACATTCATTTTCCTTTGTCGTTCTCACACCATCACCATCGTCATCGTCGCTATCAATATCGGGAGGGAAAATGGGAAAATGGGAAAAGGGGGCTTGAACCCTCATATCATGTATTCACCCTCGCTTTTTTTGTATTGCTAGTGTAAGGTTGTCGGACTTTGTCATCATGTTGTATCAATCATGTAAACCCGGGGTCTAGACAATGAGCACGAGCTCGGAAATAAGGGAGAGGGTGGAAAGATTCTAGCGGCTACCTAGAATATTGGGCAATTGTAATGGGTTCTTATTAGTTACCTCCTGAGTAATTCAAGATAATACTGGGTCTGTTGCTTCTAATGAATGTGAACACGAGTCCCATGCTTTTAAGATCAGCTACCTACCTAGGTACATAATCATATTCGCTACGAGTAGAATTCATATGAAAGATCATTAAAGCCACGAGTATTGAATCAATCAAGTCAACAGGGGGGAAATATTAAACGAGTCACCTGAAGTGCCGAGTGCCCTAACATCGGATTGATCCGTACCCAGTTCGGGCCAATAGGAGAAATCAGGGGTCGAGCCTGAATAGGGGATGAATCTCAGGGTCATCCATTTAACCCAACGCATGAACTGACGATCTTCCTACATCACTGCTAGCCAGATGCTTGAGTCCTAGGGAGCGAGGCTTCTAGATTGCAAGGATATTTCTATCGGCCAATCTATCGATGCGTCAAAGGCGTTGCATCTGAACATCTGCCCGCATCTCCATGACTGCGGGCCGAGACCCAAATGCCGCACATGTAATAAATACCAAGACGAAGCCCGCGGGCTGTGATAATATCGTATCTGCTTACCTTTTGCTGCTGTCTGATACCCGACGAACGTAGGTGGAAAAAGTCCCCCCCCCATACCTCAGGTACCTACCAGAGATGCGGTTCCTACGACTCGCAGCGGCCGCGCTCGCGGCTGCCGCGGCCGACGCGCGACTCTACCGGATCGGCTTCCCGGAGACCATAAAGCCGGGCGACGTGTTCAACGCGACCGTGGAGCAGCTCGCCGGCATCCCCACGCAGTACATGATGGTCTTCGGCATCGAGCGGTACGACCGGGAGGCGTCCGTGTTCCCGCGCCCGGGCAGTCTGGGGCCTGTCGTGTTCCACCACGTGGACCTCCAAGGTGAGTTGGATACTTCCACACACGTGTTCGTGTTTGCGTGCACTGCGGCCGGTCGCGCATTTCCACTTTTTTTCCCCCGGCCGCCGGACGGGGAAATAGAGAATGGGTCCGCCGGACGAGGATGGCTCGGCGCTGATACTTCTCGAACCCAGCGACGGTCGGAGACGGCCAGGCAAGCGGCAACACGACCGTCGGCGGCTTCCGCGTGCCCGCGGGCTACGAGCCGGGCCCCGCCGCGATCCAGGCCGCGGTCCTGCAGTTCGCCGGGCCCCTCAACTCGCCCATCATCGAGACGTGGTGGTGGAACGTCGAGATCGGCGGCGCGACGAGCGCCGGGGACCTCGTCTGGTCTAGCTACGCCGACGACAACAGCCGCGTCTGCCAGATTCCCTTCGAGTAGGATATAAGGTATTTTGGGGCCGTGTTAGACGGCGACGACGTCGGATGCTTTCACCTTTTAGGCTGGAGTGTGTACCTCGGAAGTGGCCTGTCGGGGGAAATAATTAGCAAGCGCCGGGAACACGGGAAATCTCTGGAGTGGAATACACGGTCCCATAAGGAATAGAGTCGCTGCTACCGGTTAATTGATTCTACAATCTGAAGCTATCCCCCGATGACTCTTGAAAAAGCCCTTCGAAGTATAGTATCCACCCGGCGACCTCGAAATGCTACAAGGGGCCTCATTCACTGCATTATTTCGGGGGCTCTTCGCACCGGCTTCCCAAACGTTAGTCTACCGACGGAGGCTAAAATCATCACGGTCTGCGCACGAAGGGGGCGAGCATTAGGTTCTCACGTAAATGTTGCAAATAGGAATGCGCGAGAACCTGTCATTATTCGGCCCTCGATATTTTTAGTCGGTAAAGGAAAAGAACTAGAATTGTGTGACCGCGAGTGGCCCGGAATCAGAAATTGAAATCCAGCCAACCAAGGCTATTATCATGATACGGTAAATCCCTCCTTAACCAATACATAAAACGTGTTCTTAATCGCAAGAACCGGGTTATACGAGAAGGATGAAACCAGCTTCTTGAGAAGTGTGTGCGGTGCTTGGTCTGTTTTTATATGTCAGTTCATGCTACGCTTGCTTTGGTAAGCTGGAAAACTGACCTTGATGTCTGGACCCTTGAAGTGATTATCCATATTAAGGACATCGGCATCGTGCTTAATCGCAATAACTCGTGCAATAGCCTCCCATCCGTGCCATCTTAAATCTTTCGTTAGAAGTGTGTAATCGTGTCGTCAGACGAGCCCTTGGGTCCACTCCAGATCTCTGATGATATGTCTACGAAGACATAGCGCGGTAATGGTTGCTATTAGATCGAAGGAAGGAACCTCTTCGCGGGACGAGGCATACGTTCATTACTGGATTATGAAAAGCACAGCTACTCGTCACTGGCGTCAAGAAGTATTATCGAGATACGTCGGTTGGAATCGTAAACTTAAGAGGTCATGCATGTCACTGCTCAATTTTTCACCGCGGTGACATTGGATGAAATCTTGATTGTTGTCCATTATTGGTTCAGCATCCTTTAGCTGCTAGTTGACATAGACCGATGCTAGAAACGGGAAAGACTGAATTTTTGAACCTCACGGCCCCAGAACCAAGCTAGGTAGTCTCGGGAATGTACTCCTTCCTGCCCTCAGATGTCTTGCCGATTGGTCGTGAAATTGATATACGGTCAAAATGAGGAGTATGCTGTGGCAACAGCAAGATTGTAAGTCATCGTCAGGAATTTAATTGGGGATGATGGTACCTAGGGAGCATAAGAATACGTAAATCGAACTGCTGCTCCTAAGTGAGGAGCGTTTTGATTTTTCGATTTAGCTTCGACTGCTTCTACCTATGCAAAAGTATTTCAGAAGCGACTGTTGGGAATCGGGATACTTTAATAGAGCCCGTGGGTCACATTGAGTATTGGTGACTAGATCCTAACTCCCAAAGTTGGACGAATATATTGAATCGAATTTTATTAGCCTAGGAAAATCACGCCTTAGGCTGTGCTGCCGGTGCCGGTGCCGGGCCCTCGTTTGCCGCGGCGGCGGCAAGGGTATTCTGAACGACGCCTGGGGACGCTGTGTTCGTCTGAGGGCCATTCTTTCTAACAATGTTACCCTCCTCGGTCAACAGCTTACTGAGAAGCTGAAGGTCATTCCGGGCTCTCGGATCACGTTCGAGACATCGACGAACAGCAGTCCATTCCCCTTCCTTCATTCGAGCGGCATGAGGCAGCAGGAAAGCCACAGTAGAGCTGGTAAAGAGGGGACCAAGAACTTGGCGGGCTTTACTTTCACCTTCCGCCTGTGCAGCCCGCAGAGCAGGGACGTTAGGATCTTGAGTCACAGGTGTTGAATTTGCTGCCGCTGCTGGTGTTGCTGGCAGAACCTGACGCGGTGGCACGGGTGGCGCCGGGTGACCCGGAATGGTGGGCGGTGGAACTGGTGTCTGGTTGTACTGCGGTGTAGGCGTAGGTAAGCTCTGACCGCCGAACGACCCTTGTGGGGTTGCAGGCGACCAGGTTGGGGCTGACATAGAGGCGTTCCTTGCCGGCGCCGGCGTGGACTGTGCTGACGTTGCAGAGGCGGCTTTCTGCATTTCGGATACCTGCTGCTCCATAGGTATTTGAGGGTGCTTCTCGTCTCTAAAGACAAATATCATTAGGAGCATAGGTTCAGAACGCTTGAGAGGAACGGCATGGTCGGCTATATTGAGTATCGGTTCCGGGAGCGGGCCGTCGCCTTCGGGAATAGGCATTAGGTATGTGTCTCTCACGTTACCAAGTTTCTTCTCGCCCACGACCCCGTATCTATTCTTAGACTGGAAGTAGTCAAGAACCGCTAAGAACTGCTTCCGCGCGTCAGCGTCTGCAGGATGTGCTAATGATAAGCTGGTAATAACTAAGTCGACCTGGTTGTTATATCTGAAACCGCACAGGTAAGGAATTGCCTTTTCCTCGTTGATACGACCGGCTACTGTAAGGACAGGCGGGACTAGGTCTTTCCAAGCAATGCCTCTAGTCTTGCTTAGGTCGGCCCCGCCGACATACTTAGCAACCGTGTCGATATCGGCTACCGTGGTCATCCTTAAGGGACCACGCCAGACAACCTCGGGATCAATATTGTCAGTTGGAGAATAGGGTGGAGAATCGTTGCCATCCTCTTGAAGTAATCGATCAACATCGGGATCATCTCCGGGCCCGGCAGACTGGACCTGCGTCGAGGCTCGTCTTTGGTGTGAGGACGAAGGTGATCCTACACTGGAAAATACTTTGCCGATATCAAAGTCTGGCTTCTTGGGCGACTGCTGGGAAGATTGGGTGTCAACTCGAAGGGGGCCTGCTGCCGAACCAGACCGACCCCGAGCATTTGCAGGCGATGCTGCCCCGTTAGCTGATGATACACCCGGCTCCTTGTTCGCATTCTCAGACTCGCTTGCTTCTCTAGCAGCTTGAAGGCGAAGATTGGAAGGAAGATCATCAGCTTCGCCTGTAATATTGTCCGCTTCCACGATCTCTTCCCCCTTATGAGTCCGTCGGACGCGTGGGGCATCATCGGTGATCATAATAGACTGCTTCTCTGCTCGAGCCTTCATCTCAGCAGTCTCCCGCTGAAGTTCTTTGGTTGCTAACTCATCGCCGGTCATCACCACAAACGAGGGGGGTGGCAACGACCGATTGAGTATCTGCGCGGCCAACTCGACGTTGTTCTTTAGACTGAAAACTAGCGTCCGGAGCTGTGATGCGTTGTGGGATGTATTCGGATGGGTGTCTTGGAAAGCACGCTCGATTTCAATAGCCAAGCGCTCAGTGATACCTTTCTTGGTGGACCCCTGAGGGAGGGCATAGAGCTTCTTCTTTTCGGCCAGGTCGACGGCGGCATCGAGCGATTTCTGGAGGCCGAGGGCAGCCTGTCTTCGGGGACCTTCAAGTTTCTGAATGTTCTCTGGTAGGTCGCTTGGAGGGGTGTACTTCGGAGCGGAGGGAACTGCTTGCACCTCCGAAACCTTCCTAAGCTTGCTATGAGGCCCTTGAGAGTGATCGCGAGATTTCCGCTTCCCCTTGCCAGCCGGCTCCGGCGCAATTTCTTCCTTCTTAGTATCAGGAGTCGGAGATGGTTTGGCCTTGGCACTCATAGCACTCGGTGATGCGCGATCCTTCGTATCACTTGCGCGCTTCCCCTTGCCCTTCCTGCCTCCCTTCTTGCGCTTCTTCTCTTCCTCGTATTTATGTCGGCGGTCCTCCCACGGCTTCTCTCCTCTTTTTATAGCCTCCAGGGTGACTTTATGGTCTTCGGGCGCGCATCGCTCGCAGAAATAATCCTTAGTTAAATCTTCGGTGAAAACGCTCATACCCATACAGACGTTATGTTGCCAAGCGCCGCATTTGTCGCAAGCGATCCACGGTTCGTTCGCGTCGTCATCATCTTGCGTCGTCGCACCGCAAATACAGCGAATGATTTCTTCGTCTTCTTCCTGTTTCTCGTCCTTCTCAACCACCTTCTTGCCACCCTTCTTAGTCTGCCGGCGCTTGGTTGGTTCGGGTCCGTTCTCGAGCTGGTCGAATGCTTTGGTATGTTGACCCTTCGTGGCCCGTACAGATCGGCGGGGTTCTGGTTCACCTATAGAGACACGCGAACGTGTTAGTCGAAGTTCGGCAGTTTTGCCTTGATCTGTTGTAGGCAGGCGGCTAGGGGCGCTGCGATGTGCCCCGTCGCTGCGTACTTCATATCTATTGCTGTGGGTAGCATGCTTACCAGTCATAGTGAAGGTTGGCAGAGCTCAGACTAGGTAGGGTAATGGTAACAGTGGGCACGTAAAGCGTAGTTTATGGCGTAGTATATTGTTTAGTTGGCCAGAGGTAAAAGTCCGAGTCTACGTTGCGACTTTTTGGAAATTGGCAGCGGCACTCTTCAGACAATCATGACTTCTACGGAGCAGGATTGATCTATGTTCTGACCAGAAGGCGAAGGCAAAGTGACAAAGATATGACCCCAAGCTCTTGTAGCACCTAGCGAGACACAGCCTCTTCCCTCGAAACCCGCGTAGGTGGTTTGGCGGGAAAGACAAGTTGAGGGTCGCGCGAAGTTGGCCACGCGACAGAAGGCGCGGGTTGAAAAACTACTGAACAAATTTGTCGCAAAGGATTAAAAGGCCGAAAACGCGACAGGTCCGGCGTCTTCTCGGTAGGTATAGGACGGTGAAGCTCTAGATAAGCGTGAGGTTGTGTCGTGAGGAATCAGATCGCGACTTGATCTAGTGTTGATGTACGGGGGAAAGTTGCACGTTTAAGATGGGGGGGAGTTATCGTATCGCAGGTGGAGGTGGAGGTGGAGGTTTTTGGGAATGGAGTAACGGTCAAGACAAAAAGAATGGGGTAGGTGCACGGGCCTCGGTTGAAGCAGCTTTTACCTAAGCTGATAGGTACTATGCAATACGGCGTTATCCAGCAATCTTGTCCACTATCCCGCTGTATCGATAGGTACTTAACCGTGGCTAGTGCAGGTACATCTTCTGATGTAACTGTGGATATCAGCCACTGAGGCTCAAAGCTCCAGGACCAAACAGCAATTGTACGCGTCGGAGCTCTTGCCTAGCTGTTAGCAGCCTTACAACTGCAATAGGCCAGCCTCTTCCAACCAATTCGCAATACCCCAGTACCTAATCCCAACTTGATACATACAAACTAATCGTCCGCTCTGCTTGCTGGCCAGCATTATTTCGCATCACTGTCAAAGCTCGAGACACCCTTTGGTCGACAATATATTTCTGCCGGATCACCCATCATGTCTCGCCGCTACGATTCTAGAGTAAGCTTCGAGAGCTACCTTTCCGTGTTATCCCAGGCATGGAAGCTGACTTCTTACATAGACTACCATCTTCTCGCCTGAAGGCCGCTTGTATCAGGTCGAATATGCCCTCGAAGCTATTTCCCACGCCGGCACTGCGATCGGAATCCTGGCCAAGGATGGCATCGTCCTAGCCGCAGAGCGCAAGGTTACGTCCAAACTATTAGAGCAAGACACCTCGGCCGAGAAGCTCTATATCTTGAACGAGTACGTATTGGAGTCGCCACCAGGCATAGCATCTAGTTATAACTTCAGAAGTTGACACGTTCTAGCAACATGATCTGCGCTGTAGCCGGCATGACGGCCGATGCCAACATCCTCATCAACTATGCCCGACAAGCTGCCCAACGGTACCTCCTGACATACAATGAAGACATCCCGTGTGAACAACTGGTGCGGAGACTGTGCGATCTAAAGCAAGGCTACACCCAACATGGTGGATTGCGGCCATTCGGCGTATCATTCATCTACGCCGGATGGGATCCTCAACGACAATTCCAGCTCTACCTGAGCAACCCTTCCGGAAACTATGGTGGTTGGAAGGCTACAAGTGTCGGCGCCAACAACGCTAGCGCCTCAAGCCTGTTGAAGCAGGATTACAAGGAGGACTGCACGCTGAAAGAAGCTTGCGGAATGGCGGTCAAGGTTCTCAGTAAGACGATGGACTCTACCAAGCTGAGCAGCAAGAAGAGTAAGTTTACTGGTCGAATATTATACCGCTTTCTACAATACTAACACCGGAGTAGTTGAATTCGCTACAGTAGGTCATACCAAAGATGGCAAGATCTACCACCGGCTTTGGAGTGCGGACGAGATCACTGCGCTCTTGAAAGAGCATGATCTAGCAAAAGACGAGAGTGCTGAGGACAAATAAGATCGCTACCTAACATAGCAGATCCTAGACCCCATAGGCTTAGAATTGCCTAGGGTCGTTCGTGTACCAATATTACAAAGAAGCACAAGCTAGACACGGGATTCATGCATTGCCGCAATTCTGATGAGCTTTTCAGTGGCGTAAAAGATTTATGAACATAAGTATCCCCAAGAGGGAAGCAGATACAAAGGTCGAATACCGACTTGTACAAAAATGAGGATTGCAACGTTGTCGAACCCATTGAGTAAGGCCCAAGGTTAATCCCTCCGCCGACACGGGCATGGACCTGCCCGGATGAGGTCACCTCTAGAATCAAAGCCAATTAGTGTCCTCAGCGCCTCCACATGTCGCACGCATATCAGTGAATGCGCTGAATGAACATCCTTCAACCCCTGTAACGGCGTTACCCCAATAAGCATTAAGGCACAGCTTAGACTGCATGAACCTAAGAATTTCGGGTTAGGGGGCTACAGGTACCTAGTACTACCTATTTAAGGGACTGTGCTGGACAACAAGTTGCATTCCCTGCCCCGCCAAAATAAAAACATCGTGGACTCCCGTCTTGACTTTCTACGAGTTGTAACCTCCCCTCAGACCAGTCTGAGCTGCCTTATTATATACGTATACCTTCGTCATTATGCTTCAGGTACCGATTCGACAGAAACCCAATGGTGCTAGCAAGGGCACCAAGGCCGTCATCCTGGTTCGCGCGTCCCGCCTATTTCATTGTATTAGAGTAGAGACACCCCACTAATCATGTCTACAGGTCGGTGGCCCTTCGAGAGGAACCCGGTTTCGCCCTCTATCTCTCGATGTTCCTAAGGTCAGCCTTGTCCTTCTATATTCAACCTACCAAACCGCCATACTAACGAACGATTAGCCTCTCTTTGACGTCGCTGGCCACCCCATCATCTGGCACTGCCTGACCGCCATTGCGAAAGTACCCGCCATTCAGGAGGTCTGCATGATCGGTTACTACGACGAATCCGTGTTCAAGGACTTCATTAAGGAGGCTGCCTCTGAGTTCCCCAACCTCCCTATCAAATACCTACGAGAATACCAGGCCCTGGGCACCGCAGGCGGCTTGTACCACTTCCGAGATGCTATTCTCAAGGGCCGCCCCGAGCGCATCTTCGTCCTCAACTCGGACGTATGCTGTTCTTTTCCTCTGAATGAGATGGCGAAGCTGTTTGACGACAAGGATGCCGAGGCTGTCATCCTAGGCACGCGTGTCGGTGAGGATGCTGCGACCAACTTTGGTTGCATCGTGTCGGACCAGCACTCCCGCCGCGTTCTGCATTATGTTGAGAAGCCCGAGAGCCACATATCGAACCTCATCAACTGTGGAGTCTACCTCTTCAGCGTCGAAGCTATCTTCCCCAGCATCAAGTCTGCCATCAAGCGGAGAGCAGACCGACCCCGACTGCTGTCCTATCCGTCGTCCGAGAACCTGGAATCGAGCTTCATGGCTGACGAAGACGAGGAGCGCAAGAACGAAGTCATCCGCCTGGAGCAAGATATCCTGAGCGATCTTGCGGATAGCAAACAATTCTTTGTCTACGAGACCAAAGATTTCTGGCGCCAAATCAAGACAGCTGGATCTGCCGTCCCCGCCAACGCGCTGTACCTGCAGAAGGCCTACCAGATGGGATCGAGCGAACTTGCGAAGCCTTCTCCCAATGTCATCCCCCCCGTATTTATCCACCCCTCTGCGCACGTCGACCCCACTGCCAAACTAGGACCCAATGTCTCCATTGGACCCCGAGCGATGATTGGCCCTGGCGCGAGAGTCAAGGAGTCCATCGTCCTTGAGGATGCCGAGATCAAGCACGATGCTTGTGTGTTGTACTCCATCGTCGGCTGGAACAGCCGTGTAGGTGCTTGGGCGCGTGTCGAAGGCACGCCCACCCCCGTTACGAGCCACTCCACCAGCATCGTGAAGAACGGTGTCAAGGTGCAGAGCATCACCATCCTGGGCAAGGAATGCGGAGTCGGCGACGAAGTGCGCGTGCAGAACTGTGTCTGCTTGCCATTCAAGGAGTTGAAGAGGGTAAGCGACCATATAAATCCCTTGACAATCACACTGGACTCAGCTAACGTAACACTCTAGGATGTCGCTAATGAAGTCATCATGTGAGGAAAATGGCCAGGTTTGGGTCGATCGCTTGCAGGCCTCTCGTCTTCCTGTGGAATTGGTTTCGCGATATGGGAACGCAGTTAAATCCACTTTCGGTGTAATGGACATTAAAAAAAAAACACGATGATACCTACGGCATGATATGCTTGCTAGTCAGATGAAGAGTTGGGCAGCTATATATTTGTGAATGCGAGTTCTCTTGACCGCCAATCGTCTTGAATGCTCAAGTGATCATCAGTCTTCTAACATGACGCTCTACCCTATTTGCACACCCTCATAACATACATTTCGATGGTATAGATGTCTCACGTTGGTCTAGGCGGTGTCTCAAATGGTTGTAGGAGATCAATTCATATTCAACCCGAGTAAAGATATAACCGGTTCTCTTCCAACCAAAGATACCGCACCTATATAAGGTAGGATTATCCAAACCGACAGCAGACACATAGTACGGGCAGTCTTTACATACCTAGGTATAATAAGTAACTCCAGATGAGATAGCATACCTGTCGTCATTATAGCCGCAATGTCGGTCTTTACTAACCTAAGAGTACTGAGATGTCCAGAAACAGATCTAGGAGCGGATATTAAATGATTGACTCCACTCCGAGGCGACTACATTCATTAGGGGGTAACTATTCGAACGAATGCAGGTAAATTACGGGGGAAATACGCCTCTAGATTGATAACTTGGCTTCGTTTGCTACCTATAAGTTTCACACGGATGAGTTGACGGAGAAGGAAATTACAGCATTGGCGATGACAAGCTGGGTGAACACACAGGAACAAGTGATACAGTATTAACGACCGAGCAAGCTGGCCAGCGTGATATATGTACTAACCGTGGACTCAGTCCACGAAACGAATAGAAGTAGTAGTGATACAGCTCCCTTAGTAACAGGCGGCGGTCCTGGTGTCTTTATATATAGCGCGTCCCCGTTTCCCGGACATGACTATCGATACGCGAAGATCGTACTCTCGGTATCTGCCGTGTATTGAGTGCGCCCATCTAGCTCGGGTTTCGTTTTCTGTATCGGGAAGGGCGGTCTAACGCTGGAGGGGAGGCCGTTTGGTGCGGCAATGACGGAAGGTTGGGATTGTCTCCAGGGGTGCGAGTCTCGCCAAGTAGGAGGGTCTTCTTGCCATGGCGGGACCGGCATCCACTGCCCGCTTGGCTGGCGAACCGTTGGTGCACGGAGGCTCGGGTCGCGAGCAACACTAGGGGCGCGAACAAGGGGCTCGGGAACATCATCGCCGCCGTCGCCGCCTCTGAGGTATACCGGCTCCATGACGGGTTGCGGCAGCGGCGGCGGAGGTAGCGGTGGTCCCGACATTCGTTGCGACATTGTCTGCTGCGACCGCGCCAGTTCCTCGTCCCGCAAGGCATTCATTTGCTCCTGCGCCATCCTCGCTCTCCGCCGTCGTCTAAAGAAAAAGATTAGACCAGCTATTGCAAGTACCGCCACCGCCGACCACACGCCGATGGCGACCTTTGCTCCCATGCTCAGAGCGGGAGGGTCGGCGGATCCGATCGCTGGCTGTCCCGAAGCACCCTGAGCTACCCCGGCTTGTGGTGAATCCGGGAGGCTGGGAGTTGATTCTTCGTCCGAGTCCGTGGACATGCTAGGCGGTGCACCCGGCGTGTCAACCGACGAAGTAGAAAGTGAATCGGCTGATTCCTCGCCTTCTTCTTCATCTTCTTTCTTTTCCTCGTCGTCTTCCTCCTCTCCGGGCGCAGGTGTCTGTCTCGTCGTGACCCCGTGTCTCCTAAGGAAGTTGTCCAACGCCTCCTCCGGCAACGAGACCTCACTAGCGCTGGTGCCTTGGATCCAAGCCGCCGTGCTGACAAAGGTTGCGATGCGCGCTGCGCTGATTTTCCTGGGGAAATGGTACGACATCCTGTGTGATATACCGGAAATTGTACGAAACGAATGAAAAATTTGTCGTCGAGACGAGTAGAGCCCTTCTCACGTCCTCCTAGCTTGCTTTACCCGATTGAAGAAGCTTAATACACACAACTCCGCCTGGGATCAATGGTGTAGCAGGTATTAATCGATTGACTTGGAGGAGAGACCGTGGCTCCGACAACTGGGGACTGAATGTCGATGAATTGGGGCGACTACCCTTCAAACTCGTCCTGAAGGTATGAACGTTGAGTCGCCGGGGAACATTAGATCCAAGAGAAAAAGAGACGGATCTTCTGGGCAGGCAGATCAATCGTATATACCAAGTCTACCCGCCAACGTCCAAGAACGGCAATAGTCCACACGACATCTCCTTAGTGATCGACATCGCTCCTGTGAGTGCCGTGTCGCAAAGCAAGCCAAGTTTAGATCGTTTGGACCCGTTTCGATGAATAGCCAGGGCGGAAACTGCAACACGCTTTGATCTTACAGGTTCGTAGAAGCTGTCATGTTGCAACGGGAATCCCGGGGTAGAGATGAGGTGAAACAAGAGACCCAATGCCAAGGGTATCACTCGTCTCTTGGCGAGCCGCATGATTGCTGAGCCACTCGCGCCAGCTTCATCCAATTCTCAATTCTCCACCTCATCCACATCGAGTCGTCGAATTTTCCGAGCTCCATCTCAGATGACAAGACAGCCAGACAGCCTCGTGAAAGCCAAGCTTCCACCCTAGGCGGGACCAGACGAGTCTTGTCGCGGATGCATCAAAACGTCAGCGCCGGCGGCGATCGTTACTATGGTAGACGAAACAAAACTTCCTCGTCATCAAATGTTTCAACGTTAGCGATCTTCCCATAGGCTCGCTATCTGGATTGAATGGGGCAGCTTTGATTCTAATCTTAATGCCTCGCAAACACGCATGTTTGAACCCTCTCCAAATAAAGTACGGCAGAACTGAACCGACACTTATCGATTATGCTGTTCCTTACGCACTCTTGTTCATGACCCACGAGTGTGAATCACATAAATACTCGGTTACTGATAGAGATCGGGGAAGCTCGAGTGAGTATCGGATGTTGGAACTTTCGATTTCAAGAGGTTCTCTGGGTAATTGTTTGAACTTTCCTGACTTGGCTCGTCAGAATGTTCTGTGATTTCTGCTTCTCAAGATGGGAAAGGTATCCATACGAGCTTTCATCATTTCTAGGCAAATTGTCGAAGATCTAGGCCCACAATCTTTAACTCGAGCGTCGCCTCATTGAGATGTTGAGACATGCTTACCTTAGATGCGGTACATGTAGGAGGTAGTCACTCGATTTACTTTTCATCTGCATACATACGTCCATCCACTGAGCAAGATCTTCTATGGGTCCCGTTGGCATCTCTTTCCTTTTGTTTACCTCTAACAAAGCCTGGCGTACCTGTCAATTCTGTAAACTCTATTAAATTGAGGGGAGTGTTCTCAGTGTGTCTTCTTGTGCCTTCCTGTGCCAGGTAGGAAGTGTGCAGGTAAACTTGGGATGCCTAAAACTCTCAGAACCTTGGACATAATTCTGATCCTACATCCCTCTTTCAAATTGCAACCGATAGTTATAGCAATCAATAGTTGTCACAACGCCAGCCATGCGACAAGCAAAACAACTATGCCGCTACGCAGAGAGTTATAAGACCTGACAGCTACCAACTGTGGGAATACATAAGAGGCGAAAACTCATCGACCTGTCCCACCTCCTACCCACCAACAGGTGTCACTCACCCTCAACTCCATCTACCCATCCGAAATGTAGGTGGCTTTCTGGTCTAAGAGAAAGCTCAGTGCGACACAGGACTACATGGCGAAGTCTGAGGTATGAACGACTTCCACTGTCGTCTTTTGTTTGAGTTACTGACAGTAGTGATATGTAGCACTTCATGAAACTTGCGGACGTAAGTGCTTTGCGCCCTGCAGTTTCATGATGCTCGATGATACTGACTTCATTGCAGCAACAGAAGGCTCGGGCTGTGATAACACATCCATAATCCGAGACAAACGTCTGATAATAATCTGCTAACATAGCCTTAAACAGGATATGGAATGAAGGCCCTGGTATGCCTCTTATTCTTGTCCCCTGGTGGTGATTTCATGCCGACTGGACGATAGAATGCCCCATCTGAAGAGGTAGATTCGTTCACTAATGTTGGAATGATGAATCCGCCAATACTTACTCCTTCGTATAGAAAGCCATTGACGACACGCGTGTAAGTTTCTACCTAACCGTTTGGTCGAGATCTCCTCAAAGCTGATGAAGAAATGCTTTTCTAGCAAGATGTGGAGCGGATGGTGAGTAATTGACCATGAATTCTAGTATCATCGGTTTATTGGTACAATTATCGTATATACCTAGAGGAAGCGGCGGCGGCGTGTGAGTACTTGTTTTCTAAACATACCTCTACTTGAGCCAGGACTGTCGCTAATTCACACGATTATAGCTGAGAGAAGATGTAAGTAACCGAGCTTGATGTGATAAGATTTGTCTTCGGTGTACTGATAGGATGTGATTGCAAGCAGCGAGCCCGGATTCACCATGGAGCTGCGTGTAAACTCTAACCCTTCCCAGTCTGCCAAGTGACGGCAACTAACATTTGGCACTCGTCGACTCAGTTAGATATGCAGATTTATCCCGTACAGCCATCGGCGTTGTTGTATAAATTAGTAAGGAGGAGACACCATGATGAGGCTGTGAACAGATACTTCATTAATAATCAAAAACTGGGCTATGGACCCCTTTTCTGGCACTTATGTTCCTTCGGACCTGCTTTCTTGTGATACTGGTAGTGAGGAAGCCCATGTGCACGCTGCCTCCCGACAAGGTGAACTGCCTACTCAATGTACAACACCGGTCCTGCTGATGCAAGTGTTTGGCAAAATTCGTAGTGTCATCTACATATCCTGTGGATACTGCGACTCCGATGCTCGAATACGAGTCTTACTGCCCCTACTAACTACTACAAAGGTTTCCCAGAAGATATGGTAACTTTTTGTTTTAGCTTCGGTCGGTGCAAGAGAAGAACTTAAGCCCGCAGAAACGAGTGATTCGCGACAAAACTGGGTTAAGCTTCAGGATTTGGAAACGTTCGAGGATGATGAGAGAAAGAGGCGCAGGAAACTAAAATAAAAAATTTTATTAAACCATTTTCGAAAAATAATCAGGTCGGTCAACTCATCCCACACACGAATTTTTTTCTTGGATACCTTGGGATTAGAGCACTTATTATCATGGAGCCAAGAACCTTCCACCCTTTCTCTTGGTTGCCGAAAGAGCTCAGAGATGCCATCTGGGATCTTGCAATTCGTTCTGACCGGCCGAGCACGCACTTTTTTACCGTCTTCGACTGCTCTAACGATGTCGAATGGTCAGTACTGTCTCAGTACTCGATGAGACACCAGGACGTCACGAGGTGTGGCCTTGCGGCACCCCAGAACCAGACTTCGAATCACCACCAGCAGCAGTTCTCGTGGACTAAAGGTAATCGATCGGTGTATATGGTTGACAGCGGATTGTGGATGGCCTGCAGGGAATCGAGAGAAGCGATGGAGCGACGATTTAGAGTGACGGAATGGGACATCGAAAGAGAGACGATGTTCTTTTCTAATCCTCGGGGCGATATGCCCGATGCGCCAGCTACCGCATCCTTTACGTCCAATGGCGAGAAGCAGCGCTGCTTGATATACCCTAAGTCAGATCTCATCCTCCTTCAGCCATATTCTCCTGACACAGTTTACTGCAACTACCTGATCAGGACTGTACCCATTTTTGATCGGGCTATAATGTTTTACGTCAGTCACGTTGCTATTGACTTCGATCCTCAATGGTTTGAGTGCGACAATTTTCTCTCTCCTTATTTCAGCGTATGGAGTAGCTCAGGAACACTCGGCTTTGCGAGCAGGGCGGCCGCCGATGACGTTGAATGGGCGGAGAACTTGTGGTTTGTTGACTATCGCATTCGACGCCGTCCCAATGCTCTGCCAATGACGACAAAGAGAGAGACGTTTAATGGCAATGGTTGCAAATTTACAGAAGTCCGGGAAGGCGATATGGACTGGCAAATCGATCCCTCCAGGAATGTCTTCGACTTTTTGCGGTCATTACAGGAGGCAGTGGACGACCATTGCCTTGAGCAACAATGGGGCATTCTGTTCTACGAGAGTAGGTTTCATGGCTGCATTTTACCTAATCTTCGCGTCTTAGCATACGAAGAGTATGCTAGCTAGTTACCAGCTAGTTGCCACCCAGTTGCCAGCAGGAACGTAATAGGCCTAATCAGTGGATGTCTCCTTCAAGATGAGACGGGAGGGAGGTGGCAGATGGCGGTAGCAGTCACGGAAAGGACGCTGATATTAGCAACCACAACCATGTTGAGTGTGCCTTTGATGGAGACAGCAAGAGTGTGCAGAATCCTGACATCGCTTCAAACTCGGATAGTCAATTTCTTCACCCAGAACGACCCGACCCGACCGGCCAAAAGAAATGTAAACCTCTGTCGGGACGCTGTCACTCCCACACCTAGGCTTACTGACATATCGATTGGTAGTTTAGCCGAGTCAATAACACCTCGGCAGCTGGCACGGCCGGTGGCGCCAAGTGAGTACGTGTCTTCTAACCATACCTAACTCTGTTTGAGGCCATGGCCAGGACTGTCGCTAATTCACACGATTATAGCTCGTCAATTCCGGTCCAACTTAGTCGCTATTTCGTAGTGGCACCCGAGCCCGGAACTCCTGAAGCCTTAAGCTCTCGCTCTCGGTCCGTGCGCTGACTGTCTGGTCTGCCACTCTTCCGTGGGCCTCAATCTGTGCTCATCGACCTCCAAGACTTGGACTTTTCTGCCTTGCGCCTTCTCCAGCAGGTCTATGGCCGCCTCCAGGACATCGATATCGCTGGACGACTCGCGGGCTTTGTTAAGAAGCTTCTCCGCATCGGATGTATCAGGGTTGATTGGGCCGCTACTCTGGACGGATTCAGTGGTAGTTACGACTTTGAGAAGACATCTCGAGCCGGGGAGGGAGATGGTCTTCGAGATTAGTCTAATTCAACTTGCTGATAATCACAAGAAAAAGACTTTGTTTCCGAGCGCAGTGTTTGTGATGATTGGAAATTGTTTCGGCCGGGGATCCGACCTGTGCCGTGGTTAGCCATGAATTAACATGTCACTACCAGAGAAGAGTCTCACAGGAATGTTCTGGTACTAGAGTAGAGACTCGTTAGTTGAGAAGTGCAGTTGGAGCAACAAATTCCTCACTCACATTCGTCGACATTTTAATGCTAGTAGTACGAGATCGGCTATGTCAGTACTGGGCTTGCACTCAGATCAGAAGGGCACCTACAACGCTTTGTTGTGCTGCCTCCCTGTATCAGTCTATAGTCGAATAGATGGAGGTAAAAGGCACAAAGCGAACCGGGCAAGAATAGCACGAATTGGTATCCTGAAACTAGCTAGCTACCTTCCCTCACTCATTTCTAATCTATGACGCAAGGCAAATTTCGATTGCTGTTCTTGGTCGTAGTGTACCTTCATTCGATATCCCCCGGGACTGCCTGGATGCTAGAATCGATGTAATGGAGTCACGCTTTCCGAATATCGTCATTTCAAGTATCTTGTCACACCCAAGTCATGCCTGCATACTTGCTGCCTTCACTCTAGTTCCCTCCCGGAAACTCATCACGACATTTTCGCCGACAATTTCATAGCTGCCACGGTCCAGTTCCTGCCCCAAAGCCCTGCCCCACTTCAGCAGAGGTTCCGAACGTAAAAGTCAAGGGGAAGGGGGCAGTCCACTATCATCATACCTACGTCTACTAGAAGGTATCAGTGTAAAGGGGAACAAACCTTCTAATTGTCATCCTCCGTTTATCATGGCTCACCCGGGCGGCCCGGGAGACACGGGACGGATCAGAGTGGAGTTCGGAAAGGAATCCCAGTCACCACGCGATGTAGCCATGACGCGCACTTGATAAGCCGGGGCGGCCACGGCGTTACAATACATGCTGACATACATACACATGCACATGCTACGGTGCATGCATGCCCTTTCAGCTCTGGCTATTAATGGGTTGTAGTGCTACTTCCTTACATGTATAGTCCTCACAATAGACTGCATCCTTAGTTTTGTAAGGTACGACATCATCAGTATTATGCCAAGCAAAGCGGGCATCCGAGAAAAGGGGGTAAATGGGGATAAAATAATCCTTCGAATAGAACAGCTGAACACGGCCGGCGCCCCCTTCAACCCCCCGATCACACCTCGTGCGGTGCTCGGTGAGGCGCGCGTTTGTCTATCGTAGGCACCCGTCACGTTATGGGACGGAATGAACCTATCTACGACAAATAACAGTCAATCCCGTCACGCCTCCAGCGCGTGTGCTACGTCGAACGCTGCAGCCATCCGATACCTTCGAGCCCGACTCCCCCCCTTTCCTAATCCTCTACCGGCCTAGTCCTGAGTTACCACCATCTAAATGGTTGGCTTGCGTCGCGCACGAGAGGGAGGGGGGCAAACAAGTACGTCACATTAACCTCAGGTTTGTGTCTCTCGTAAGTCCGACTTTTGGCTTCACGGGATCGAGAGGGCAGGGGGGGATGGAGGGGTTGGGGTTTTGGTAGTATGGCAGTATGGCAGTATGGCAAGCCGAAGAGTACGGCTTAGGTACCGTACGACGACACGCGCCACGCGAGAACAAAAAAAAAGAAGGGCAATATTACACTGCATGCGACGTCGACCTAAAATAAAAGCAGCGCCACACCCGCGCAGCCCAAGGTACCTTTTACCTAGCCCTGCCTCTCCACATTCTCGACCCCTGAACGAAATGTTTTCGAGCGAGGCTGTCGTGTCCTCTGGGGCTACGGCACGAATCCGCCCCGAGACAATCAAGGCCTACACGGGGCTATATCCGGGCGCGGTAAGGCAAACATGTAGGAAATAGATGTCGTCATACCTACCGCGTCGGTCCGTTCATGACATCCGCATTGCCGCACGTATCTGCCGTTTAGTAAGCTTTGTCTCTTTTACGTCCTGTCGTAAAGGGTGCATATGGCTTATGGCTTTGGCCTATGGCTTATGAGGGGTTCTTAGGGGGCTACAGCGTAGAGGGTAGAGGGTTGAACTTCATTGATAGAAAGGGGCTAGGATACACAGCAGGAAGCAAATATCGACTACAGAGAGCCCTAGAGCCCCGCATCCCCGAGGAAGACGGGAGGTTAGAGGAATAGGGGGCTTTGGACAGGTACATAGCAAGTTACCTAAGATATGTCGGTACATTCACATCAATCCTCCCAGCTCCTCGCCTTGTCTCGGCGCAAGCCGTGCAATGTGGCAGCAAGCAGCGGCATCATTGGTGGAGGATATGTCTTCCTACCCATTCTGATGACTTGCATAACCGCTGGTATCCCTCGGGGCTGGGGGAGGGTTGGAGAAAACATTCGATAAGTTGGTATTGGGATTCTGCTAAACACGATAGATTAATTGTTGGAGGCTTGTACGACGCCTGGACTTGGTTGGTCTCATGCCTATAGTGAGACTCCAAACTATCGACGCTTTATGGTGGTGACTTGGCCGACTCATTGGATGACTCCATGCGGTGGTAGCAGTATTGCCTGACCACCTGCCCGATGGCTTTGTGTAGCGTACAAACCCATCAATGATATCCCTCATCCCTCATCCGAATGGGATGATACTTCAGGCTAAAGATTGATCGGCGCGACTAAGAGGGCTGAGAAATCAGTGGAGTCAAAAAAGTAATGCCCGCGTCGTTGTGATAGTGTCTCTATCAGACAAAGGGGGAGGGGAACCGACCGGCCAGCCACCTGGATTACGGGGGCCGCGCATACGCCCGCTGCGTACTAAGCCTTACGAGATATACGTAGATGTGTCTTTTCCGACGCGAAGAAAAAGCATCTAGAAGGTATTCTCTCGTGGCCGAACCAGCCCCCCCTCCTCTTACCCCTCGGCGCGCGGGATCTGATTCGTCTAGTTCGAGGGGGGAGTTGGGGGAATACAGAGCACCGGTATGAGTCGAACTTCCTTTTCCCGCAAAAACGTGCAGAAAGGAAAGGACGGCACGGCTATGTCATCTGAGATAGGGTTGCAATCGATGATGCTATTTCGGTCGCGGGCCAATGCGACTTGCCGAATGCACTACCTGCGCGCAAGAAGGGCTAAAAAAGAAAAATAAAAAAACCCTGACGCCCTTGGCACACACACCCTTATCGGTCTGACTAACTCGACTGTATGTCTCATCCTGAGGTGTTTCCCGCCCCCAAACCACCAACCACCCGGGAAGGGAGCGTGCTCTGTGCCTCAGCGCACGCGAGATATGTATCAGATCCCGGCCCCTGATTGGAGGCACAGGCGCCTCCCCCCCAGCCCGTTGCGTGATAGACGAGAAAGAAGCACCGAGGAGGATTCTTGATAAGGGATGGGATGGGTGAGAATTTTTTGATGCTGATGATCACGTCAGCATCGTAAATAGGAGAGAGACTGGGATGACAGGCCAACTGCCGCGCGATGGACGCGGCTGATTCGAGAAACGGGTGGGTGGTTGGTAGCCTTCTTTGCTTGTTGGCCATTTCGTGTCGTCAATCGGCCCCTGTACGCGACAATAGGACTCAACTCGGAAGCAGACGAGTTGGCAACAGCAGAGGCCCAGCTTGCGTTGATTGACTGAGGAGTAAGTTGCCTGGGGATCCCTTTCCCTGTGTTGTGCGGTCTTCGATAGGGCGGTGAAATATTTGCGAGGTACTCGCTCAACTTTGGGCGATGTTGTTCAGGTTTGCTCAAATGAAAAACATTGATACACAATCCGTCTTGAATCCATGCCAGGGATACTTTGATATGATTCTGGTCTAGAACATGATCAATGCGAATGGATACAATTGTGTCTCAGATGGTAAAATATGGACAGGCAATGGTATCCTTCGTTCAGCACACGCCCTCTATCATAGGCATTGGCGACACCAGCCACAATTAGGTACACGCAGAAGGATGATATACTGTTTACCTAATTGGAACGAATCGACACTTTTCGGGTAGATGTAGCTTGTCTATATTGTCTATATCGTAGGCATACACGTAGAAGTATCCGGGAAGAAGAGAAGCATTCTCCCTTGTTCCTCTTCGCGTGGCAGTGGATTCATGTGCTGTAACCCAGAGCAGTGGGAGACTCCAAGCCGCTTCCTTGTCTGCTTGTGCTTTTGCCCGGTGCTGTCACATTACTACAACAATCTGGAGGGGCCTGCAGCCCATGCAGGGCTATAATACTAACCATACCACATAAAGCGGCGGGCGTCGTTTTGGGCCTCCGTTGGCGCCCTACCACCGACTCCTTCGTGGATGCCTAACAACAACAATACCTCTTATGACGGAAAAGAGAAAAAAACAGGTTGGGGCACAATCAATTCCGAACTTCGACTCGAACGATGATAAGTAATAGACAGCTCATTCGATTGACTGACTTGTCAATGTCAACAGACCCGACAAAGAGGGGTAACGAGTTGGCGAATGTGAGACCCAACGGCCCGCCTGTTCAACGGACCATCGTGATCATGTCTTGTTGTTGTACGAGGTACGATGCAGGAATGTTAGACGCACGGAGGGGAGTACATAGTCTAATCTTAGACCCATGGAACGAGGGTAAGCATCTGCAGCTCGCGAAGGAATCAAAAGAAGTCAGTGCTCTGCAGGTCAGGCTGCAGCTGGCGCACGGCGCACGGAACACGGATGGGCTAGCACCAACCTTACAGGAAACAAGCATGGATTCGCTAAAGGAGCCTGTAGGAGCCCCTGAAAAAAAAAGCCAGTGGAGGACCCTATCCATCGAACCCTAACGACGATAGCATCGTGTTATGTGTTATGACTCCATTGCAATATCTTTTCTCACCTCACTCAGATACGGGAGCTTCACACGATCTCACTTGCTCTTACGCTGGTAGGGACTTACTGTAGCATAGTTCGTACATACAAAATCCCCCGATGTCCTTCTCTCGTGTTCGTGTTGTTTTTCCAAGACTACTAATTCCCTCTGGGCGCGCTGGAACGCGTGTTGGCCGAGTGGCTTGGGGCATGAAAAGTAATTTCGGCCGAACACTCCCCTGTCCGCACACACACACACAAAATAAAATCAAAAACGAAAGAAATGAGTAAACAAGGGAGGAATGAAAAAGAAAAAAAAAAGTCTCGAAGGATCTTACTAGGAATTAATAAGCTGTTATTATTATGTCGCGCTATGGAAAAAGGAGGCTGACATTGCATAGGCTAGGTATCCTGTGGCAACCTTTGACTAACAGCCCTTTTCTGTGTGTTGCTTTGAGAAGTAGGGAATGTCACTTCATTCGCAGTTCAGCAGTGTCAATAGGAGGCAAAAAAGGACAAGAATAGACAATCAATTGTATTTCAGACGTGATTTGATATTTCGCGATATATTCGGATATGCTTGTCAGACACGCCCAAGCTTGGAGCAAGGGATGGGGCATTATTCATCCTGCCCCTTGTAGTTGAGTCATCCACGGCATCCACGGCCATGTAAACCATGTAAATATCCCTATTGGGTATGTGGATTAGGCAGTTGACGGAATGACACACCGAGGTGCTGGCGACAAGCCCGTACCCTACGCGCAGGTGAAGTCGGGAGCAAGCAGGTATGCACGCCACATGCGAACACAAGCTCTTGATGCGCCGCAAGCAGATGATGGGAGCATGCAGCGCGATGGATGGCATGGATGAGCACCCATGTTTCAAGCCGATGATTGCAATGATTCTTACATAGTGGTTACATCACACATCTAGACATCAGACTGAAGGTCATATCACATTAAGCAGACGAGTAGCAAGGTAGAATGAAGTGGTATTTTTGTCTTCCTGAGATTCCAGCTTACAACCAAATAATAAAAGTAAATGGGGTATCTCCCAGCCAGCCAGTACAACCCGATCCTGATCTCCGAAACAAGCAGAGATCCTCTATAGATGCTTCCTGTGCAAACAATAAAATCAAGATGCCACCCCGTCTAACGCACGCTGATGTTTGCGCAGGATAACGGCGGCGCAAACACGACTCGGCTGACGAATCCATCGCTGATATCCAAAATAACAATAACCATTAGTCTCTTGTATCTATGGTTGGGACAATAGCCCAACCCCAATGTAGTTCCCATCAACAGCTGCTATTATATGCTGTTGCGCAAAATCAAACATTCCGTCTCTCCCAAACTTTTTGAGCTCCTGAATCTCCCGAAAGGGTATATCGCTCTCGTGTCTTCGTCAAACTGCTTGCGCGGTGAGCCTGTGCCATGCCGTTACGCATTCTCCTCTTCGTCTGGGTATCTTGAGAAAAACGAAAGGTGAGACAGGAAAATCCAGGCCCTTCTCCCCGATGCATGCTAGTATGCCCTGCGGCTGGTGTAATATGACAGAAAAATCCTGAACGGGAGAAATCCTGGTATCGATGTGCCACTCCGGAAATACGACCCAAGCAGGAAATCAGTTTCTAGTGGTACACGATGGCTGTGCCATCTAACGTTCTCCTCCGATCGGTTTTAATAGTAATGGTCCGTCCGCGGATGACCACAAAGTCCAATGGAAATAGACCCGGAATAATACAAATCCAAAAGAAAAGGTCCTATCCTCTATTGCTTGGGCTTCTTCAGGATGGCTTCGCAGTTCGCATCGAACCGTAAGTTCCAAAGGCGGACTTGTTGCATGAAAGCCTCGGTGCGCTCAAGTTCGCGCTCGCGGCCAAAGATGGTCTTCACAAACTCCACGCCGGCATTCTGTCCCAGGTGGGCCGCTTCCTTCTTGCTGGACCTCAACATGGGAGCCTCACACTTCTTGAGTAATACGCGGAGCTTGTCGGTCAGGCGTTCACCTGACTCGATGAAGTCCTCAATCATTTCCCGGTTTGCTTGGGTCCTGACCTCTGGGACGACATCCTCGGCGCGCTTTATCTTGCCAGATAGCTGGATGAGGAGAACCCATAATTCACCAGCCACGTCGGCAATGGGAGTGGCCGGCCCGTGATAGTGAACAGTCCAGTCATAAATCCATTTCCCCAGAGAGTTGGAGTCAAAGACGCTCCCTAGGAGCATGATGGGTTCCTCAGTGGGATCCCAGTTCTTGAGCGAGTATCCGGGGGGAATCCGGTGCTTCTTGGCATCCGCTTCCGTGGCCTTCCTAGGCCCGACGGCAGCGGGCTTCTTCTTGTGTGAACTGGAGGGGCGCGTAGTGGCGGGACGCTGAATGGGCACAGTACTTGCCGAAGTGCGGCGCGCGTGGTTACCGACCCTCGTAGCGAAGCGAGCTGGAGGCTCTTCGAAGCGCGGGTACTCGGATCTCTCTTTCTCGTAGAACGACGACGGCATGCCCTGCGAACGGTAGTAGTGATCAGTGCCATGTCCCGGAGCAGCATAGAAAGACCCTCTGCGCCTGTGACTCTTAGACTCCGCAAGCAGCACGCATCTGACACCGTCGATCTCGAAGTACTCGTCCTCGTCGGAATCCCCATGAGAGGCCCGATGGTATGAGAAGGAGCTCCGACGCTCGTGTTTAGGCGGGTGTTGCGACCCCATTGAGAAACTGTGCTTTCGCGAACTCACATTCGGGCTTGGGCCGGTGGCGTATTCGCCGGTGCTCGTGTATCGAGGAGAGAAAGCGGTCGACGGTCGATAGTTAGGGAAGTCGGTGCTGGCGTTGCGAACGTGAGCACGAGTAGCCGGTCGCTGGGGGGTCTGAGCTGGGTAAAATGGGTAGTGACGTGGCGAAGGAGTTGGTGAGGGACTCTGTACGTCGTAGTAATAACCCGCATCACCACCTCGAAGAGGGGTTCCATATGGCGACCCGTAGCTCATCTTTCCTGGCTCTTGCGACGCTATTCCTGAAGCCGTAATGTGTTTTCGTCGGATTCAAACTCCTTGCTTGTTTGGTCGCCCCAACGCGCGACTCGGATGGTTAAAAGTGGTGGTGATTTTATGTGTCGGTTTTTATCGTGTTTTCTTATATCGCTCAAGTAGCGCCTGTGTCGTGACGCTGGAGAAAGGGACACCTGTCACCTTGGTATGTGGTCGGTGGGAAGAGGAGAGGAAAATCTTCTTCTTTGAGAGAACATGTCAAGATTTGGTGTTTATATCCCCAGGAGGATTGGGCATCAAAGTCGATGAGTCGACTTCGAAAGGTGAATGTGCTGGAAGTAACTCGACCGTTCTTTAGAATCCAGATTGTTAAATCCGAAGAGCGAAACGAGTTTAGTAATTGCGATCGATGAGTCAATATAATGGCGAAAGCCAAAGTTGGGAGAAAGGTGAATGCCGGAGGTTGGGCGAAAAGGCGAGTGGACTACTTTAATAATAACAGGATGGAGCACCAACTCGAATATTTTTTTTTTCCTCTATTTTTTTCTTTCGGGGGGGCAGGGGGCCGACAGGGGGTCTGCAAGAAGAGACAGGGGGGGCCCTACCAAGGCCTAATCCTAGCCTAAAGGTAAGGTACCTTGGCAGGCTTTGGGTACGTATTCGGTACGTACACCCAGCCCTGGGCGTGTGCGAAACTGACGCCAGACGGGGGGGAGTAGACCCAGCGTACCGGCGATATTAGTCAACTCCGGGCACTGCTAGAGGCACAGCCACAACGTCCGAGGAGGATCCCGTTCGCACTTTGTTTCAGCACCCAATCAGTGTAATTAGCTCTACACTGTGCGCCTTCAGTGGTCCTCCAGCGCTTTTCGTTCAGCTGCGGTCGCTACCAATTACCGATGGTAACAGGCGATATTTGGAATTTAGGGAGGCCACGCTTCCTTAAATATCGTCTTCGTATGGCTTCCTGGGATCCTACCAGGCGGCGAATATGATTGCGACGACCTTTTAGACGTCAACGTCTTGCGTCTGCGTCTGCGGCTGCGTAATTCTTCCAATACCCTGTCACTCGACTGTCGTAGATCAGGCAATTCGGAAGTATTCCATCATAAGAATTGTCGTATTCGTGATAGGTCCCGCTAGGTAAGATGAATATGGAAACTGACAAACAGAAAAAAATTCTTCTTTTGCGATTGTGGAATGACGATGCTCTCAGGATCCTTGGACTCGCCGGGTTCCAGGGTTGCCGAGATTTCGGCTACCTTTAGCGAAATTGGAAATTGATGATTTCCTTACTCCGTACTGGCGCACCGACAATAAATGGTCATCATTTCCCAGCAATATGGACCGTATCAGAAACAAGTCGAAAGAAATGGGAAAAATTTTCCCAACTCCTGGTCCAAGGATTGTCAAAGATCCATCTGCAGGACGCCCAAATCCCAGGGCCCTTGTCCAAAGACGGAGACGCGAGAAAAGTCTGCGGCTGTTATCAATTGATCGATTGATGTTCGAGATAACCTTGGTTGCCTTGTCGCCTGGTGGAGAGCTCAAGTTTGTTTCAGCCTCTAATAAGTCGCGCAGGCAGTAGAAAAAAACAATTTCAGATCCCGACCGAATAAGATCAAACGTCTATGCGAAGGGGTTGGTGGCGGCTGGGTCGAATAAGTACAGCGGATGACGAGATCCTTATGCCAACCGGAGACAGATTAATAACTTATCATGTCGCTTTGTCAAACGATGCCGGGTGTTCCGATGCCCAGGTAGGTAGTTCGTGTGTGTAGTAGGTTCTTATATGATCCGGGTCTCCAACGGGTATCGGCAGGATGCGGAGAGAGACAGTTTCTGCAGTCCCGTTGTTTGCAGTGAGGAGATGAATAGGGATGTAGGGGACGATGAGGCTCTCCCTATATCATCAGATCATGTTAGGTAGGCAAGCGTTCTGGCGACAAGATCCTTCATCCAGGAACCCATTCGTGGAGGAGGAAGGCTAATAATAAATCTAGAGATGGAACCGGACAGCCGCCTATATGTAGGTCGAGATCTAACGAGGCAGGCAGATATGTATAGTATAGTAGTTCCCGCGCGGGGAAGTGGGCGAATGCGGGTGACGGTGACGCCTAGACCATTATGCATACATATTACATACCTAGTTATGTACCTGTCTATACCCGTTACTGTATGATATTACCGCATCTCATCACGAACCATACCCTCATGCAACCCCAAGCCCAAGACGGCGACAATCCCCACCCACCTGAATGAGCCTATGCAATAGCCTCCCTCGGCCCACGAGAGATAGAAATATCAGGTTATATACAATTCCTATAGGAAACTATTCCAGCTGGAATTAGAGTATTCAATTTATTCGAATTAGCTATTCTTCTTGCCTCTTGAGTCGCTTCCTCAGTTTAGATAAGAGTCGCTTCTCGTCGGTTCTACCTCAGTGGCGTGGAACCTGGTAGACTAAGCCGGGAGGGTTGTAAAGTCTTACACACCATCTCCATTTAGTTGAGTATCATCCGGCGCTTCTATCCTTGATATAGCTGTTATAGCCATGAAGCGCTATGTAGGCTGAAAGAAGAAAAGACTCAACTTCAGGAACAAACATAACCCGCTGATGCGTCATCCATGACTCTGATTTAACGAACTTGCCATGTGAAAAGATCGAGATTGATTTTCAGCCAACGACCCCTACCCGATAGTACAGTAGTTCGCTGAAAAGAGGGTCATCTGCACCTACATGCATAGCACATGGCGGGGGAGAGGTTCTGAACATGAAAAAAACGTGGAGGTCGCAGCGTAGGCTTCTTTGCCCTAATCCCTTCCAATCATTTCCTCCTTCGTCATGTATGATGTCGATAGCAAACAATCAAGTTCCTAGATCTGTCGTGGGCTTGCTAGTTGCATGTCATGCGCTCCATCAATCTTCTTTCTATTATAGGTACCAAGTATGCGTACATGGATCATTACCGGGGAAAGGGGGCGGTTTTTATACCATTATTACTATCTACCTACCTAGTTGAGATTTCCAAGCTACAAACATATCAGTCACCTGAGCGCCATCAAGTACATATTACTACTACACACGAGAATGGTTCCGTGCCGGAAGAAGAAACTAGACAACTGAGGCTGTCTGCCCCGGCTTCATCTGTCGCTATATTCGGTAACCCATTGGTCGCTCAAGGACTTTCAGCCTCCGTTTCACCAGACCTGTCCGCTGTTATGATCTATCAAAAATAGGTACAGATGGCACAGATTATATATTTGCCTCAAACGGAGGGTTACTTTCGTATCACGTCGTACAACTATCTCGCTCTCTCTTCCTTGCCCATAAGCAGAGGGAATATTCGAGGTGGTTGGTCAATCAATTAACACAAGCGATCTTGTTTCGGCGTTATTCCCTCAGCTCAACGCCTCGAGACCACCCGATCTTATCTATGTACGTCCTATCCAAACTCGACGTCCGGAGTCGAGACTCTGACCCTACCCATGAACAAAAGATCCTTCCGAAGGGCAGCTACTTCAAACGTGGTACCGAACCCCCCTGACTTTCAAGATCATGTTGATTGGCCTGTGTCCGTCAGCCAATTCAATCAAATACCTATAATGGTAGGTCCTTACCGACGCCGAGTCCATCGCAAATAGAGTTAGCAAGACTCATCATGCAATGAAGTGGTTCGCAGCAGTAGGATTATGTGCGACAGTCTCCTACCTATTGTCACTCCTTAGGGTCCTACCGTACCACTTGTGCAATAGATACAACCGACGGCTACGCACATCCAGCCAAGAACGAAACCGTCCAAATGGTTCGCGGCTCACTGCGCCAGAGTGGACTTTTCACCTACTAGCCAGCTAGCCTAGTCAGTTCTGGAGGCGCTTCTAGTTCGAAAAGCTAGGAGCCCGGCCCGGCTCGGCTGACAACTTGCTAATACCTCCCCGGCAAGCCGCCTAGAGCTACGATGGATACCTCAATAACGTCGGTGCGTTTTGGAATTCCAATGGTCTCCATACAGTATAGGCGGAACTGTCCTAGGCCACGATCAAGCCGCAGATGTTCTGGAGCTATGGACTCGACGGAGATTACACCCACTGCCGCGGGTTAATCCAGCTGGTGGGCCAGCGTAGTTGGCGTGCGTGCTTGAATCCATGCAGCCATGAGCAGGAGCAAAAGCATGGATTCTTTTTTACCAGCCTATCGCTAGCAGTATCACCGCAGACGGGCCACAGAGCGTTTTCTCCCCGTGCACGGCTTGCATTCACCGGCCACACCTTGACGGCCCCTAATCGACCCCTGACACTTTTCTAGAACGGCACCCCCTATTCTGGGCGTGCATTTTTCTTTTTCGTCCCGCACTAGCAGACCAGGTCTGACTGAGCACGACCGATCCACTTTCTCATTTCTCGATACGACATTGAGAGGAGAAAATTTTTTAATCCCAAGTAATTCATTTCAATTCCTTCCCAGTTGCGAGACACATGAAAGGGAGGAAAAGGAGAGGGCGAGAAGGCGAAAATGGATACTTCTCTGATACCACCAACCTACCATCACGATCTGTGACTCATACTAGCAGACGTCATGTACGTTTTATGTCCTGATGCCCTGCGTGCGAAGTCGCTGGCTGCAGTGATGTCCAATATCTGTAAGCTGAAGGCACTCTGTAAATTGTTTGGTCAATGGGGACCAGGCTTAAGGCCACACCTTATGCAGCTGTGCATAACCCGATTGGACCAAGCAAGGGGGCTCGAGGGTCGAACAATGTACACGCCCCGATTAAGCCACCTGGTGTTTATTTTATCACCAATGTCCTTTTTTTACTCCGTGCCCAACAGCCAATATCTTGGCCCCTTTGTTGAATAGCGGCCCTTCTCCACCACGCCTTCAACAAAACAAAGACATTACTGAATCTGAACAGGAGACCGCAACTCGCCAGGCGGATCTAGCACGATAGCCAAGTAGATCATTATTGTTTCTGCTACTCACCGACTCTTACTAAACCAATGGACAGCACCGTGCTGCAGGATAACTCGGGATCTTTTTTCTCATCCATGCCTTACATGCAGATTGCAGGTACCGCCCTGGTCGACGTACGCTGCGTGACGTATCCGACGCACAAAACGAAATAAAATAATAATAATTTGGCGGTGATATTGGGAAGACTACCCCTCTACCCCTCCTTGACCTCTCCGGATGAAACGGGCCTCAAAGACGAAAACAGGGGGGGGGGCCAATTACATACGTGTAATAGGTTTCCTCTTTTGAGACCACTTGCAAGGTAGCCGGCCCAAGGTCTATCTCGAACCTGTGATACAAACCGAATGCGGTACAGACGAAGAGACGGCGTCAAGACGACTTCTGGTGGTGGACGTAGTCCAGGAGCTTGGTCCTATCAGCACTATAGCGACACCACCATCATAGGTAGGTACCTAGGTACGTGTTGGTACTGTGATAAGAACGGGCGGCTGTCATTTTCCTGAACTAGAACCGGTCGTGATGAAGAATACATGCTGTCTATGCCTCTGCGTTGTTCAAATCCAGACGAAACACCCCTGTCATGGCTCACCTGGCCCCCCCTTTCGTCACTGTCTCGTGGGGCTCCTAGATGTTGATTCGACATTGTCTTGCGCATCGAGATTATAAAATGCCTTTGTTATCGGCGCAATGCTATAATGGCCTTTCGAAGTTGGATGGACTGCCTGCTGCCGCCTGCCTCCCTTTCTTCACCCGGCCAATGACTACGTCTAGGAGCACAACTCATCCGGCGTGCGCAGCAAGAAGGGAATATCATCTACGAGAAGGAAGTGGGCAGTAATACATACGGGAAGATGGGCAGCCGGGACAGCACACCGAACTCGAGTTTTCTCATTCGCCATGAGAATGCGCACTGCCCGACATCGCACTCCATGTTGAGTTATTGCACGGCACAGTCGTATATGGAAGCGGGCCGCAGGAGCATGCTCGCGACCACTTCATTCACCTACGGCATTCCACTACCGTTGGGTTAGGAATCTTCGAATTCGCGACCCAGAAGCCTGGGTGCTTTAGCGCATTGACGTGTCACCCTTGGAAGCCAGCATAGAGCTTTACGCGCTTCCGCCGGGGCTGTGCCGCTATACCTAATTCCCTATTCTTCCCTACGGTGGATATGGAGTCTAGGCCCTAGGTAGCATGTGACGATGGAGCCAAGTTGCTCCTCTCTGCTGCGCAGGAATTAGGGCACTCCACTTTCTTCCGGAACATTGCCCTTTTGGATCTCTGCCTCGATCCTCGATATCGTCATCCGTCGTCGGTTCTGACAAATGCCCAACTTATCTCTTCCACGACTTTTATCGAAGCCGATCGACTGCGTATTCCTAGGCCTAGACGGCTTCGCCGGCGCCATAGATCCTTTGCCATGCTCATAGATGACCCATACCTATTCCTTTGCTCGTTCTCTCGGGAAGCAAGGCGACCCGGAGCGGACAAATCACAGGTCCGCAACGGATACGGGGAGATTGGCAGGCCGCAAGCGACACGAGAATCCCCCCTGCAAATTCATACTGGTGCGGGAATATTGATAGCAGGCGCCTAGTTACCCAAGGAATAGGCTTCGATAGCTGCACGCCATCAGATATTACTATGCAAGTTGTTTGTAAGTCCAAGTCCGACTTGCGAAATTCTCTATCCGTCGGAGAACATCCCTCGTCGTCGGGTCCTTACGCCTACGCCTGTTGATACGACGTATTGGTACTATTTACTGGATACCATAAGGCACTAGCTACGGATCCCTTACTACCAAGTTACGTTTCACCGCTATAGGCGGTGACTCACCGCGCCAGCGAGCTTGGATTCGCTCGATATCCAGCGACTCATAGCACGGGGGTCCTCACTTCGAGAGGGCTCGTCGAATCAAATCAATAGCCTCGGACTCGCACGTAATATCGCCACTTCGTTGCTCACTCGATTTCGGGTCACGCCTAGCCTAAGTCAATATTACGACAATATTGAGGACAGCGAGGATGACGATTGATAGGGCAACGGAAAGTTGGTATGAATTATTCGTTGGATTTGGTTGTGAAATTTGCCATTTAGATGCGCAGGGCAGCTTCAAGTTGGAGCTGAGTAGGCAGCAGCCTCGCAATATCACCACTATCTCCGTCCCCCACTGCGACGTTGACGAGGCAGAGGCGGAGGCGGAAGTGGGCAACGGATAAGACTCGATCCGGATATTTCGGTATGCCCTCTAGGCTCTATCGCAACGTCAACGCGTCTTCTACAGCGCGCTTTTGGTTCAGATCTCTCCAAATCTGTCAGCATCGCCCGCCCTCCATCCTCCCCACGCCCGCGTCACACGTCAGCCTATTGTTCGCGTCCCGACGACTTTATCTAGATTTCGCGCAAGGCTGGTGGAACATCCGCAGGCTCCCAGCGTCGCACTTGCTCTAAATCCGTACAGGGACAATCCGCGATAGGACATCTCCCTTATTGTCACTGCTTACTCGAGCTCTAGTGAGGCATTGCCGGTGATGCAAATAATTCCTGTTGGGGTTGTGCGACACCCCGTCGATGACTCGCTCTCCCCCAAAATGAGTCACATGGTCGATCCTACAACCACACCCCTGACCCTGCGCTCGGTCTGTCGAAGTTGAGGTTGATGGTATCAGATTGATTCCATCGTCGCTACCGTAAAACATCGACAGTGCTAGCGCACTGGGCCGTGAGGGGTGGGAGTGAGATTTCTGGAGGTGGCTGTGCATCTCCCTTCGGTCGGTAGTTGGATCTCGGGTCAAGTGACCTGACGAGGCAAGTATCTGAGATAGTGACTCTACCATGTTTCACAGACAACAGGTCATCGAATCTTCAGGCTGCCTTCGGCTGCGCAACTGACTTTGCCAACTATGTGCCCTTCGATTTCGGTGCAAGCTCAGCTGGAGTAGTGGAATCAGGTGGCGATGGCTCATCCGCAAGGGAGAAGGACAGTTGACGTGGCGACTTTCACCCTGGATGGTGTCAGTGAGGCCTCCGGAACCCTCAGGCGATCACAACCTTGGGGATACGGAGCTTTGGCAGTCCGGTCGACTTGATGTTAGGTTCTACAGTAGGGCCAGTCGGGACGCACGCGCATCTCTCTGAACTGTATCTGGTCCTGACAAGTCACCTCCTTTGGCATTCGTACTCATGAGGCTGTATTTACAAGGTGTCACTTAGACAGCCAGGGAAATGCCAGGGGACATAGTTTACCTTCCCCCTAAGATGAATTCACGGGCGGCCTCCAGCGCCATAGACCATTCGAGTTGTGGTTTGTACATTCACCAGTAGTAACGCTTATTAGTTTCTTATCCAGCTCTGTCTGGATTCCTCCTTTCAGGGGACTTTTACCTTGTCTGTCCATTTCTTGGTACGATAGTGAAGACAGTGCCGGCTAGCTCGTCTAGCGGAACTATGATGTATTCCTTTTTATGCACGTAATACTAGACGATAACGGGAGTTTGAAATACACCATATCAAGAAATATATAAAAAATATATAAAATACAAGGTTATCTAACTTACTGCTGGATTCGAACCAGCTGGCTTATGCTTGTATAACAAAGCCCTCCAGGCGCTCGACCACTGCGCCAAGTGCGTCATCGCCGTACAGGTGGAAATACTTTGTGTAATGAAAAGAAGCCAAAGAAGCTATATCAAAGTACCTAGACGTACCTTCTAGATAGGCCAAGAGGTTGTTAGTCGTTATATTTACCACTATAGGATATTGAGCTTCAGATGCTCAGTACGATGTATGACCGGAGAATAACTAGCAGTGCCCTTCCTTTGATCACCATTCCAAGATTGCAGCATGTAGAACTGACAATGACCTAAGCGGGTCGACTGGATACAGGTGAGTGAACATATGAACTGTTTAAGTCTAACGGAAGTCTATGATTATATATTCTCTAACAATAAGACTATCGAGAGACTCGAGGCCAATATCAAGTACCCCTAAAGCTGTAAATGGGTAACTTTATATCGTCGTCCAAGTCTGTATTGTCAATTATCATAGTTACTACCTTCAGCGTACGCATTCACTTAATTAGACCTATGTAGGTACCTAATATAACTTCTCCGAAAAGCACATAGTATAATACCACGTTACCCCCTTTACCCCCAAGATCACGTCAGCGCCAAATTTCTATGCACTCTTGAAAGCCGGTCACTTCACGCAGTCAATGTCTCAATCTGCCTTCTTTACCTTTTCAATATGAAAAGCTTCCCATGGCCCTGATAAGAAATTTCGTATAAGTTAGAATTTGCTACTGCCGTTGTTCTCAGCTACAATGCATTCAAATTTACGAAAGGGCCTTAGACGCAGGGGACCTCAGTATTTCCCGGCCGAGTAGTCCCTTAGGCCGCCGTCTTGAGGATCTCGATGACCTTCTCCTTATCCAGCTTCACCGGGTTCACGATGGTGGACGGATCGCGCAGCGCGTTCTCGGCCAGCAGGCCAAACCGATCGCTGCCTATGCCGAACTCGCTCAGGCGCCGGGGCAGCCCGAGCTGGCGGACGAACGCGGCCACGAGGTCCCCCGGGTTCGTCGCGTCCCTGTCGCTCTCCTGGAGGCCCAGGGCCTCGACGACGGCGGGCTCGCCCCAGAACGCGGACGCCACGCGGCGGAGCGAGGCGCGCACCTCGTCGTCGCCGTGCGTCCAGTTGTACCGCATGACGCAAGGCAGGACGATGCAGGTCGTCTCGCCGTGGCCGACGCCCAGGGGGCCCAGCTGGTGCCCGATGCCGTGGCTGGCGCCCATGCCGTTGAAGAGGGCCCTGATGGCCGTGGGGAGCGCGAGCTGCGAGCGCAGGCGCGCGTCGAGGTCGTCCCAGTTCTTCTTGGTCTCCAGCAGGCTCGCGAGTAGCTGCCGGAGCGCGCGCACCAGCTCCTCGTTCAAGCCCGGGTCCGCGCTCGGCAGGTTGGCGTAGGCCCCCTCGGTGCAGTGGTCGATGGCGCGCATGCCGGTCGAGAACCAGAAGCGCGGCGGCGTCGACAGCGTCAGCGCCGGGTCGAATACCACCATGTCGGCCATCATCGAGCCGTGCAGCAGGATCCACTTCTCGTGGGTCTCGAGGTTCGTGGCCCCGCCGGCGGGCGTGAACTCGCCGGCGGATAGCGTCGTCACCACGTTGATGACCGGGATCGTCGCCGGATTCACGCCGGGGGTCGCCTTGGTTAAGTTACGGAGGTCTGCCTTGCACTTGGTGAACAGCACGCCGACGCCCTGCATGTCCGACACGTCGTTTGCCTCGAAGAGACGCGCGAGCTTGACGCCGTCGGTGATCGACCCGCCGCCGAGGGTGATGATGAGATCGGGCTTCTTCGCTTTTATATCCCCCGTGAGGGCCAGCACGTCCTCCCAGGGGGTGTGAGGAAGGATTCCGTAACGGACGCCGACGATCTTATCGCCGAGCGCCGTCTTGAGGGCCGTGAAATCCTCCGTCTTGCTTATGGACCTCGACACGATGACGTAGATGCGCGAGGCGCGGAACGTGTTCTCGGCGTGGTGTGCACAAGCTTTGTCAAATGTCAATCCGTGCGAGATGTAAGGCTTGGGGTTCGCCGGGATCGCCACGAAGAAGGATTCGCCTGGGGCCGCCATGGTTAAGCTCAATGGTGAAACAGGCACTAAGAAACAGAATGTGTTTATATGTCCTCGAGACTGAACTGGTGGTGTCCCGAGAGAGTTTCTCGACCTTGGAATATATAATAATCTTGTGAACTGTTATATAATATTGAGATGGGACACCCTCCAGCCCGATTTATATAGCACCAGGACGGCCTGGCCTCGCCGTGACGCGGAGCCGATATGCGTTCATCATACTATAGGAATCCTAAGATCAGCGTTGCATCGTCGACGTGGGGCCCCCTATTTCCGATAAACCCGTGGCAAGTAGTTCCTCGCCTGTAGTATCCCGCACGCAGACCAGAACAAAATATTGGTTGACTTAGGTCCGAACCACATAATGACTGGGATATTGTTCGCCATAAGCACTAAGTTGCTCCCCGAATCCTAACAAGCGGTCTGTCTTCGGAGCTTGATATCACATTCTTACCACGCTTCTCATCCATGCTGGAAGAGCATTCGTAGTCGATCTCTTTCCATGTAAAAGGGCCTTTACTCGACGATCTGGCTACATCCATCTACGCAGTTTCGATCCTCCTAAGAACTTTGCTTGGTAACGAGAAGAGAGTAAGGGATGAATGAAAACTTACCCAATTCGGACTCCAAGCCTCGTCAGGAGCCAATCGGAGTTTAGGAGCTGGCCTATTTAGACTTAGTACTAGGTTCTCTACACACACCCTTGAGAACGATGTTACAATGTCCAATTCCCAAGCCGTGATCCAAACCGTGATTCAAACCGTGATCCAAACCGTGATCATCAGACCATGAGATATTGCATCGGAACCGACTCGGCCATCCAAGAGCAAAGACCCATGATCAATCGGCAGCTCAATCAACAGCCCGAGGTCGGAGGCAATAACTTACAAGCATGCCACAGAGAATATCGAGCCCAAAGGCTGGCGGCGGGCGGGTGGGCGAATCTGAAACTGGAAAGAAATCAGACTTGCCCCGAGAACACCCTCAGCGAATAGTTAGTGTGCTAGACCAACCACCACACCACCAGCGGATGTCTCCAGAGATATCCTAGAGACGCGATGAAACAGGTTGGTATATATGGGTAGGCCGTAGAGCCTTGCGCATGGGACAAGGGGCACTTTGCGAGTTCAGCCCAATGCAGCTATGTCATTCACGGACTCGTTGTTCAGAAGCTCGTTCTGGAGCCTGGAAACCCACGACGTCATGCTCCGCCGTCTGAGCGAGCTGTACACGCCGCCCCCGGAGCCCGAAGCGGCCCTCCCGGCCGAGCACCAGTCCCGGTTTTCCATCAGCAGCGACGACGACGAGCCGTCCAGCTCGCAGTCGTCGAACCCCATCGTAGCGCCGCTCTCCCTGGGCCTGCAGCGGATGATATATCGCGACAAGGCTCTCCCGCCGGTCCCGCGGTCGTATAGCCTCGCGAGGCAGCAGCGGCGGCGGCCACAGATGAGCGTCCGGAGCTCCGGGCTGGGGAATATCGACGAGATATCTTGGCCGATGCCGCCCGGCATGTCTCTGCCAGTGAAACCGCCGCCGCCGCCGCCGCAGATGAAATCAGACGACGAAACTAGCGAGATGTCGAGGGCGCATTCGTTTCTGTACGTCTCGACAATCTGCATGGCCCAATTATGTGCTCGTAAGTCTAGGTAATCGTCCTGACGGCTTCTTGCCGAGATGGCGTTAACACAGCCGTAGAAGCAAGTATCGGCCAGACGCTGGCAATCTTTCGTGAAATCGGGACGAGCTTCGGCGTCAGCAATACAAGCGATCTGATGTGGGCCCTAGCTGGGTATAGCTTGGCAATCGGCACCTTCATCCTGATCGCGGGGAGATTAGGCGATACCTACGGCTACAAGCGAATATTCCTCATCGGATTTGTCTGGTCTTCCGTATTCTCTGCCATTTCGGGTGCGGCGGTCTATTCGACTCATGCCCTGTTCGTAACGACTCGAGTGTTCCACGGCGTGGGTGCTGCGCTCTCTCTCCCGAATGGCCTCGCACTTCTGGGAGTAACATACCCCCCGGGAAAGAAGAAAGCCATGGTCTTCACCCTGGTTGCAACGATGGCGCCTATAGGCATGATCGTGGGGGCAGCGAGCGCGAGTTTATTCGCGCTGGTCTGGTGGCCGTTGACGTACTGGACATTCGCGGCGACGTTGGTGATCATTGCCGGCATAGGGCATTTCGTCATTCCCAAGCCCGTCCAGAAGAACGAGGTGCCTGCCAACTTTCGCGCTGCCATGTCTGAGCTCGACATCCCAGGGGCGGTTACAGGAGTTACCGCTCTTGTGCTCATAAGCTTCGCCTGGAACCAAGCCCCTATAGCGGGGTGGCAAGAGCCATATCTCTGGATCGCGCTTATTGTAGGTATCCTGCTCGCGACCTTGTTCGTGCTGATCGAGAACTACTACGCAACCAAGCCTCTCATACCGTTCTACGCGCTTTCCTCAGATGTTTCATTCATTCTTGTCGTGGGGGCCTGTGGCTGGTCATGCTTCGGTATCTGGGCCAGTTATACTTGGCAATTCGTGGAAAACATTCGTGGTGTCTCTCCACTTCTGGTATGCCGGCCCATTCACACCCAGTGATATATAGTGGCTGACTTACTTGGTTTATAGGCTACAGCTTATATTAGCCCCTGTATTATTGTCGGTTGTTGTGCCACGATGTCAACAGGGTTGGTGCTCCAGCGGCTGGGACCATCTATTGTGGTATTCGTCTCTCTTTTGGGGTTTACATTAGGGGCTGTGCTTGTTGCGACGATGCCTGCCGTCCAAATATACTGGACACAGTTATTCTTCTCCGTGTTAATCGTTTCTTGGGCAATGGACACGGGTCTCCTCGCTGCGACCTTGGCTCTGTCGAATGCGGTTGATAGCAAACATCAGGGCACCGCGGCTAGTCTAGTCAGTACTGTAATGAACTATAGCATTTCGGTCGGGTTAGGAATAGCTAGAACGGTGGAATATTGTGTGAACAGAGGCGACTCGTCCTTGGAAAATAGGCTGGAAGGGTATAGAGCCGCATTGTTTACCGCAGTCGGCTTAGCAGGATTAGGCGCCATCATCTGCACCGCTTTTCTGCTGAAAGAATACAGGAAAAGAGAGAGACGGTGTTGCACATGCCACGGAGTGTTAGAGGGTAGCCAAATCTAGATTTTTTTTTTAACTGACCCAAACCACTGAATGATCAGTCTACCCGTTTGCGAATTTGAGTAGGTAGTGCTCGAGGGCGTTGGTGACTTGGTTAGGGGTTATCAAATAGCTTGATAGGGCTGTAGTCCGCCACGGCTATCGATATTGAGGAATTGCTAATCTTTGATTTATACGAAGGGTGACCCCAAGTCACCGCAGCAACTATCAAGGCTGGTGATAATGAAGTATTAGCCCAGGAGAGATTGCTAAGACGTATGGAAGAGCTGCATCTCCAGCAACGTTGAAAAGGGTGAAATATTTCGCTGGTGTTGATCTATCATCGTAACCCATGATGGCCTGACCGTAATCTGTGCCTTGAAGCTGATTGGAGTACCTTCAGACAGATCGCCACCACACGGAGCAGCCTCTACAAGGCCGGCGGTTCTTGCTAAGAGCCATTTTTGGTACTGTTTCCATATGCTGGCGTGATCTTCGGAAGCATAGAAGTCGATAATTCCCATTCATCGTTGCGTCATTAGCCGTTGCAATTCCTTTCGAAAATCCTGATGGGTTGCCAGTATGTAATGTTGCCCAGACTGAAGTATTCGAGGCGCATAGAGGGCGTGATGAAAGACCCTAGCAGCATCCTTTTTATAGGCTGATAAGTTTTCGTTCAACCTATCCCACATTTGCCTGTATAGCCCATTCAGGCTGGGTGCAAATTCGTGCAGACGTTGTTTCAACAATAACTTCGAATGTCTGTTCTCTATGCCTCTGGCAAAGCTTTTGCTTGCCATGGCCGCCCATAGGAACACTCCTTCTGATTTACGTACAAGGTCTGAAAGGAGCTGCTGGTAGTCTTCTTCTGAACCCTGGAATAGAGCCCTGCAGTCCTTAAGAGATTTATCTGCATAAGAAAGTATAGCATCGAAATTAAGATCCTGGACCTTGAGAGCTGGGTACGCCTCCAGGTATCGTCGGAAGATGCTTTCTGGGCGACACGACGCGCAAACTTTCACGTTCGGCAAACTCCCGAGAGTCGCCACCAGCTTGGCAACATCCTCTCTCTCATCAGTCTGTATCTCGTCAAGTCCGTCGACAAACAGACAAGCAGCCAGGACCAGATGCGGAAGATATTCAATTAAAATACCAAAAAGTTCTTGCAAAGACCAATCATGCTCGGAAAATTTCCTTTCTATTCCTGGTCGAACCTGGAGCAGGTAATCCAAGACGTTAGGGTCTCTGTCGAGAAGCTGGTATAAGAGAGTGCGTACACAGCCTAGAAGTTTACGTTGCAGAGAGATTCTGCCGAGTTCATAGAAAAAGAATCGAAGTATTTTGATCGAGGGTTTCGATCGTTTGGCGATGATGGATTAGGCACTTGACGAGTGCTTTTGCCACACCCTGCCTTTCCGTTGATCCAGAATATTGGCGCTCCTGACTGTAGCCAACCTGAAACCTCAGATTTTTGAAATATCTCGTTCACGAAATCGTCCGAGGCCTCCTCGATGCTGTTCTCTCGCTCGTTCATCTCTGGGTAAAATAAAGTCGAGAGGAGACGTTTCCGTGTTTCTTCGAGTTGTCGTCGAGACGATTCAGACACTAGTTGTCTGTCCACCAGAGTGATATGGTGTCTTGTAAGGTTCGCCTCGGCAGTGACATGATCTCTTGTCATTTGTGCTTCAGTGGAAACTAATTCCGACAAAACTCTTCGTCCTTTAGACCAGCGGTCGACGAACTGCTTTATGTTCTCATTAAGGCTCGAATATTCCTCTTCTGAGCGACAATTCATAGCTTGCGTTGATGAACTCGGTCAATGGTCAGTAGATTTTCCTAAAGCATCTCTTCGCCCTTACCAGATTCTGCTTAGAAGCTCCGAGTTTATAACATCTCTAATACCGTTAATTCTCTTCTCTAGGGACGATATCTGGGTTTGATAGCGAATCTTGAATTTGGCTGCGTTCCATAGTCGCATGGGTCGCCCGGCTGAAGGGGTTGTCGCAACCTTAGCAAGCAGTGCCTGAATCTCTTTGGTCTCATGGATGAAGTCTGGTGCTAGGTTCTTGAGTCTGATTCTGGCCAATTGTCTTTCTGATTCTACATCTCCGGATGCGTCGTTAGTAGTAGAGTAAATAGGATCGAATTCATTCGTCCGCTGTTCAAGCGTTGAGAAGATGCTCGAAAGGTGTGCTATGTTTGACGCGAGATCAGGCTCCGGAGAGCCGTCCCTGAAAGTGCCTTGGTAGAGCCCTAGGACTTCGCCGGCGAAGGAAACGACTTGCATCACATTGCAGACGAGACTCAATGTTGCAATTACTTCCGTCATGATGAGTTTCGCCAGCTGTTGATGGAAGATAGAATATCATAGGAGAAAGAATACCTTTGGGAGATTAATCTGATCAAATTTGCATGTTACTACTACCACCATTCATATCGACCTACCTCAATACAGTCCTGAAGAGCGCCAATTGTATTGCAAGGTCATTGGATACCCGACGCCATTGGTAGGCGGTGTTGGGGGCACATATCATGCGCAAATGATTGGCAAAGCCTTCTTGTGATCATGGCTTGTGTAGGTTATCAAAATACAGCCCAATTCATTCATCTCGATAGAAACCCCTCGCCGGAAGTTGACGACGCAAGATGAGGCGCATTGTAATTTTGGCCTACTGTAGCTGGATTAGGATGAGTTGAAGTTGCTAAGTTCTAAAATTACGCTTACCTAGTACCTGGTAGTCTAGTGGAGACAATAACGGGAGCTATGACAAAATGACAGAATGACGTGTATATGTTGCCCCTCGTTGCCCCTCGTTCTAGGTAGAAGCTTGTGACAGGCCAGCCATTGGCAGGTACTTCCCAGTAAGTCAGGCCTCCAATGGTCAAACTTGGCTACTTACCTACCTCATACCAAGCTACTGCCTATTTCTATCGTATACCATTTCTACCTATATCTATCGCATACCATTTCTAACCTTTCGAGTTTGTATTTGACTACCCATCTTCCTACTTCCAAGTGCCTACTCTTCAAATAATCCATTCCCGATTCATTCATCATGGCATCCAACCGTACCGTTTTTGTCAAGAACATCAATGCCGAGGCAGAAGACAAGGAGATTAAAGACTTCTTCAGCTTCTGGTAAGATTGCTGTCATCTTCTTTAGAATGCACTTACTGATCAACTTGTTATAGCGGCAAGATTACCGAGATCAAGGTCACTCCCGGCGAGGGCAACACCAAAGATGCCAGCGTCACGTTCGAGAAGGAGACCGCCGCCAAGACTGCCCAGCTTCTAAACAACACCCAGCTTAAGGGCACGCAGATCTCCGTAACCCCAGCCGACGGCAAGGTCGACGATGGTACCCCGCATACTACGAACGCCGATCGCGACACCGACGAGATCACGCAGGAAGAGAAACCGAGAAGCCGCATCCTAGCCGAATACCTTGCGCACGGATATGTCGTCGGTGATGCTACCCTCCAGCGAGCCATCGAACTCGACCACCAGCACGGCGTCACCAACCGCTTCATGAACACCCTGATGAACCTCGACCAGAAGTACCACGCCAGCGAGCGCGCCAAGGCGACGGACCAAACATACGGCATTTCCAACCGCGCCAACTCTATCTTCGGCGGCTTGACCTCGTACTTCGAGAAGGCCACGAGCTCTCCGACCGGCAAGAAACTAGTCAAATTCTACACCGATGGCCAGCGTCAAGTGCAGGACATCCACGCCGAAGCGCGCCGTCTCGCCGACTTGAAGAAAGAGGAGCACGGTGGTAGCGCCTACAAGGCGAGCGGGCTTGAGAGGGTTTTCGGTAAAGAGAAGGACAAGACTGCCCAGGCTACCACTGCTGGCGATGCTAGCGCCACTACCGATTCCTGTAAGTTGGGCATAAGTTGAGCGCATGATAGTACGTTCGAATTAGTTGCTAACGAGTGTCCCTCTAGCTTCGGTACCCGCACCTGGTCCTAAGGCGGGAACACAGGAATCTACCCCGCTAAGCACGACAAGTGCTATCCCGGCGAAAGCGCCTGGTGACGAGAAGAAGTAAGGAGATTGAAATGAAAGCAGAAAGCAAACTGATGCTGTTCACGAAGTATTACGAATCGGGTATCGGGTTCCTTGAAGTTTTATAGTAATTAGCTTTCCAAATACAATTGTATTATCTACAATGAATACCCGCAAATCACTTCCAGGGGATTAAAAACCTGTTGCAAAGCGTCAATTGGAACGGTCTCTGCGCCGAAGAGCATTTCCAATCTCTGTTGGGAATGTACCATATCCGCAATATTAGTGTTATGCAGGCTGAAGGTAACGTCATTTTACATCATGATCACGGATTGCCCCTTGCGGCCGAATGAGCAATTTCAATGATCAATGATTCATCGCTATCACCGTAACTTATTATACAGCTCGAGTTCTACAGTAGTAGTGCGAAGCGGACTTGGATGGTAACACAATATAGAATGGCATACGAGGGTTATGTTGGTTCAAGTAGATTTATTCATTCATGAAATATCTAGGTAATGACGCCATACTGCACTGTACTCACTCAGTACAGTGCTTCCTCCTTTAGGTGAACCATAATGCCTGCTATAATAAAAGAAACCTGTAACTAAACCCCGTCGCCTGTTTACGATGAAGGTTTCGTAGTCTTGGTGAATTTGGCTTCGACCGAATCTTCGAGGGGACCCCTGGGGTTCGAGGTCAAGTTCTGTATATTCAATGTAAGATACCTTGCAGATCAAGGGTTGTTGACTGAGGGATTGGCTACTGACTCCAAGTTGATCTTGCATCTTCCCCTTCTTGTTGGGTGCCTCATCGGTGCCTTGGCCGGAAGCAGGGGTGTCGGTGAGCTGAGCGCCGGTCTGGCTCTCAGGGGGAGGAGATTCGCGGCCTTCGTTTGATGCGGACGACATTGTGAATGATGTGTAAATGGGTAGTTCTTAGGTCTATATCGTTGGTGTTAGTTCATTGGACATTGATACCCGGGGATATAAGTCGAGCTCACATCGTGGTTTGTGAGATATCGTAGTGTTGAGTCGGTGGTTAATTGAGTCTGAGATTGTCAAGAAAGAAGACGAGATTTGACTAGAGCAAGTAGCTGCGTCTATAAATACAAGTGTTCGGAATATTCTAAGTATGCGAGAGATCGTAGTCTTTTGGTTTCTCACGCAACTGACATCAGTGCAATCGTCATTGCCCGTCATACACCATATTCGGATGTCGAGCAAACCTACCTACACTACGTCATTGCCTTCTCTTATCGATATGTTGAGGCATTAAATATGGAACTATCCGGAGCTTCTAGGCCGGAAGAGGCTTAATTGACATTTTAAGTGTTGAGTGTCAAGCCACAAAGTGGGCGTGAATGGGGCTCGTGGGGGTTTCACAGTCACGGTCTACGGTCTACTACAAGTTGGGGTTGTTTGATAAGGCTGAATCTAGGCCTTACATGAAGCTTCAAGCTTAACGGGCAAACATTGGGCAGAGAGTTCGAGATTACATGCAACCGTCTGATCGGAGCAACTGTTTCAGCCCAAACAAACAATAGGCTCTTTTTTTGATAATTTTAGGCAGTGCTCACAGGCACCTCTATGGCAATGTAATCGTAACGTTGTACCTCGTATTAGTCTTGCTGCAAGACAAATTCCTCTCCTTTTCCTCAAGAACTACCAAAACACGTCATCTAGACAGTAAACCGGTTACTACCATCGGTATACAAGTCAAAATGCCTGACTTGAACTCAGTCCCGGCTTCGCCCCACGTCCTTGCGGCTTCTCGACAGGCGTCCAACCAGAATGGACAGTCACAAATCTCACCTCCCCCAGCTTCTCTCTCGCCTTCTCTGAATATCTTACCTTCGAATCAACAGACCGTCAACCGAGCATCCTCGATTTCCCTCCCATCTCCATCTCTATCTGGGGGCTCTGGAATCCCCCCTCCTTCGTCCGCTCCCGGGCAGGACAATACTGGGGTTGGTGCCGGTCCCGGACCTCTTCGACACCCTCGACCCCTGACTGCTGCTGAGCTACATTCACAGTTGGAGCAAGAGCAAGAACTCTTGGTATGTCATTTTGGATACGCTACGATACCTGCTGGTAGTTCTGACTGATCTCTAGGTAAACCGGCTGACACGCGATTTGACTATGCTACGAGCCGCCCAGAACTCGTCGGTAGCCTCAAATGCTTCGTCTGCCAGCGCATCGACCTCTGCCGATCAGATCCACCCGTCATCTTTCACCGACACTCATCTCCTATCTGGCCCGGGTTTCCCTCTCCCAACGACCAGTGCTGACCGCCGACACCAACGGACGAATTCGAGCGCTAGCACACGCAGTCTAAACCAGTCTAACGCTGGCACTCAGGGTTCTACACCCGCACCGATACCGATTCCTCAACCTCACTCGGGAAGTGCTGCTTCGGTCCTCGAGGCGGCACGAAATCCCCGCGGCGCGCCAGGCATGAGCAGACAAAACAGCACAGCATCTCACCGAAGCACGAGTCGGAACCGCTCGCCGCACCCGCACCATATCAGCACAAGTGTCGGGTCTTCGTACACGCAATCGCACGGGTTCCCTTACGACTACGGATCGGGGTACTTCCCTCGCGGCTACGCGTCTTCCAGCACGAGCGTGGCGGCCACGCCTGGCTCCGAGCTCTCCCCCGGCCTCATGCCGGCTACGCTACGCTACGAGGAGACCGCACACTACCGGCAAGAGTTGGAAACGGCCAAGCGGGAAAACGAGGCGCTAAAGAGGCGTATCAAGGAGTTGGAACGTTCTCTGCGCGACCGCCGGCCCAGCGATGCGAGCCGTGCCGGCGGCGGGAGAGACCGGAGCGAGAGTGTTAGTACCACGGCAAGTGTGAGCGTTAGCGGCGCGACCGGGGTTGGAAGCACGATCGGCGGCGGCACGACCATAGCTGGTGACCGCAGAGGAGAGCGGAGAGCCATGGAGCGAGGCGTAAGCAATCTGAGTATTTCCGGAAGCATCGGGGCTGGTGTGCCCGAGGAGGAAGTCAAAGTGGGAGAGAGTGCTGCGAGTGCCGGCTTGCCGCCAGCAGCAGCAGCAGCAGCACCGACGATGGCAGGCGACCAGGTTTTGGAAAAGAAGTAAGAGATTGGGAATACCAGATCCTGAGTGCGTCTATGGTGGATATGTCACTGCCTCGCAGCTTATCGGTAATCTGAGGTAGGACTAATACGTGATCACTCTCGTTGGCCACGATAATTACGAGTATAAAATGAATGAACGGTTGAATAAATAACTGATTTAATGAAGGTTATAATTTCTTTTGAGCACTGAGCTGGTCGTAGAGGTACTCCTAGACTGGAGTCGTTTAGAATACTAACATTTCTTTACATCTTCATGAGTTCACGGTTTCCTTAACATCCTTAGGTTGCCTAATATGAGGGTCCTTGTCGCCGGTCTCCCCAGTCACTCAAAGGTTTGTGAATTCCAGAGATATCAGACTTTGGCTTACTGCTCTCTTACTCTGATGATTGTTTCGAGGCTTTTCTTTCGTTCATCCCATACTACCAACTCCTCAGGCTTTAACTTTCCGGGGAAGAATTCATCCCTCATGCTACGTCGTAGTGATGGATACTGCTTCTCATGAGCAATCAATGTGCCCTTCACAGAAGTCTCCCCACAGACGCCTGCAAACTCCAACGGTATCCCAAGAGCCTCGGGCCTCCAAGAGCTATCAACAGCAGGCTGTCGTGGACCCCTGCAGTGCGACCATTTTATTAAGAGCGAAAACGGCTCACGAGTGGTTACGGCGAAGATATTGGATAATTTCATACGCGAACATGTCACCCGACTTGAGCGTGCTAAAAATGAAAGACATGCTTTACTGGAGAGACTGAACGCTGCTTTGGATAGTGTAAGGCAGGTTACAGAGAGGTTATGGGCTTTATATTGAAAATATTGGAACCGGTCTCCTTTACTTATTGAGGTCATCACCTCTATCATGGCTCTTGGATGTACCATCGATGGCGTCCTCCTCGAGACCCAACTTACCACGCCCTTACGCAAGTGGAAGCTCTCTAAGGTCGCGAAGGCTGCCATGCAGAATAATTATATTCCGGCCACCATTTTCGACGCCCTCACCTGGTGATCCGTAAGCATATAAACGTAACCCTCGTCAACTCTAGATATACCGGTACCTACCTACCTATTAGCTGCGCTAGACAACACCAAACCAGGGATCGCTACCACAATCATTTAACTTACCGCGTTGCCAAATGTTTGGCTAGAATGCATTGAAAATTGATCATAGGTACTAAAAATAGAGTGCAATAGAAAAGAAAAAGTTCTGAACCAACAAATTCATAGCCCTGGTTACCTTACCTGGTTAGGTAATCTCAGGGATAACTGTGGTTGCCGGGCAACGCCCGCCACAACGCAGGGAAAACAAATTCTTGAAGGAGCTCATACCTACCGGAACACCAAAATCTTTCCGCTTCACGATTGACCATCTCTAGTTCTCCTACCCTCTCTTCACAGTAACGATGGCATTGGATGCTCTAAATGATCGCTTTAACCGCATGTCGGTCAACGACGAGAATGGAAAGGATCGGATGCTAAAGGTATGCATGCTGACACGATGCCGCGTAAATTATCGCAATCGTACTAATTCTCTGAATAGGTCAAGGTCACGGCTACAGCACTCCCACTCAAGTCGATCCAACCAAATCGCGTCAAAGTTGCTCTCGAAAACCAGAAGAAAAACACCTCCGTAGTGTCGCATGAAGCTGTGGCTCCAGTGTCGCCAACTCGGAAAGCTGCCGCTGGTACGAAGAAGTCCAACGAGGAGTCTCCAGCCAAGCAGAAGTCGATAACGTTGATCGACCAGCCCGCCGTCAAGACACTTCACTTGGGCATGTTCGAGATCGGCAAACCTCTTGGCAAGGGCAAGTTCGGCCGCGTGTATTTGGCGCGAGACCGGAACCACGGTTTCATCTGCGCGCTGAAAGTCTTACACAAGAATGAACTACAGCAGGCACGAGTCGAAAAACAGGTGCGACGCGAGGTTGAAATACAAAGCAATCTACGCCACCCTAATGTTCTGAGATTATACGGTCATTTCCACGACAGCAAACGCATTTTTCTTATCCTCGAGTTTGCGGGTCAGGGCGAGTTATACAAACACCTGCGCAAAGCGAGACGGTTCCCTGAACCAAGGGCAGCAAGGTACATCGCGCAGATGGCAAAAGCACTAAGTTACCTGCATCGCAAGCACGTCATCCACCGCGACATCAAGCCTGAAAATATTCTATTAGGCGTTCATGGCGAGGTTAAAATTTCGGATTTTGGTTGGAGTGTTCACGCGCCTAGCAATCGCCGCAAAACCTATTGCGGAACTCTTGACTATCTACCGCCTGAGATGATCAGCCCGAAGACTGACGACAACTCCTACGACGAGAAGGTTGATTTATGGGCTTTGGGTGTGTTGACGTACGAGTTTTTGGTGGGGGAAGCGCCGTTTGAGGACTCCCCCGTCTTAACGACTAGGAGAATCGTTAGAGGGGATATGACAGTCCCAGCGTTCGTGAGCGTCGAAGCTAAGGATCTTATTCACAAAGTGAGTGGCTTCGAACTTTTCCAACCGCATGTTGAACGGAAAACTAACACAACTGAAGTTACTCGTCCTCGACCCGAACAAGAGATTACCCCTCGAGCAGGTCCAAACACACCCCTGGATACTCAAGCACTGCCTCAAGCGTGAAGGGACTGCAGACTAAATCATCTCATATTAAAAGCTCGAAGTAGGGTTGATGAAATCCATACAAGACTCTACGGCAATGTGTAACCTCCATCGATCACCAGGTTTGAACCTATATCGCACTCGTTAGCTTATGTCACCAGTTGGTTTCATAAAGGGGCATTACCGGTCATATAACTACTGGCATCACTTGCCAAGAAGACGTACGACCCCTTCAACTCAGCAGGCTCGCACAATCGACCTCCCGGAATCATCTGGAACCACTGTTTCCTCCACTCCTCCGGGTGAACCGAGAGCACTTGCGAAGTTAGCGCGGGCCATGTTTTATACCAGAATTGGATCTGTTCTTACTATCTGTAGCGATGAAGCCCGGGGAGACGCAGTTAACCCTCGCAAACTCGGTCCACTCGACCGCTAATGATTTCGCCAAGTGCACGACGCCTGCTTTGCTCGCATTATACGCGGCCTGTCTCTGCGGGACGTTGACCAGGATCGCCGAGACGCTGGCCGTCACGATGATACTGCCCCTCCCCTCGCCGCTTTTTGCGCCTGCTGCCTTCCATTGCCTCTCCATGACCCTGGCCGCCGCCTGAGCCGTCCAGAACACGCCGTGGAAGTTGACATCAAGGATCTCCCGGAACTTATCCTCCGGGTAGTCTATCGCTGCAATGTGGTCTGCGATGCCCGCATTAGCGACCACGATGTTCAGCTTACCGCCAAGCTCTCGGGTGGCCCGCTCGACGGTCTCCGCGACGTCCTCCTTTGACTTGACGTTGCATTTGTACGCGACGACTTTAGGCGTGCCTGCAGTGGACGCCGAGATGGAGGAGGCTATCTTCTCGGCCTCGGCCGGGTCCGTGTTAGTGTACGTGATAGCGACGGCGGAACATCCTGCCTCTGCAAGACCCCTGGCGACTTCCAGTCCGATGCCGCGCGTTCCGCCAGTTATCAGGGCTGTCTTGCCGGCGAGAGAGAAGTGTGTCAGCACCGGGGCAGAGGGGTTGGGATGTGTTCCGAGAACCATTTTGAATTGCAACTAGTTATAACAATAATTGATTTCAGGTTACAGTTGTGTGGTGGTCTTTGAGATACCTCGTATGATATAGACGGTTAAGGCGCGAATCAGCTTTAACCCCTTGGAATAGAACCATCGTAGTAACGACTCTGATGTGACGAGTTCCGTCTTGGCGAGTGATCCAAACATCTTAGATGAGCCTGATGCTCCTTGGTCCACTCCGCTTGACATATTCGGGAGCGGATCCCCGGCCGGAAATCTTGTGGTTGGGGTGGGAGTTGACGAGTGGGGACACGGACGACTGTCACCCTCTCCGCCAACACCCACAATACCGAATCCACAACGTACTTCTGACCCCATAGTAAGAAATTAGCTGTATGCGAGCCTAAGCCTCTAATTCACAGTCTCTTTAAGTCTAACACACTATAGACTAAGCACCAGTATTGTTAGGCCCCCAGCTCTTGGCACCTATAAGTCATAGGTCTGTGAGAGAGAGATATGACAAGGGATAGGCCTATTCGTTCTTGTTCCTTGTATATACTCGGGGCTCTGTAGCTGTTAGGTTCATATCTCTTCGTGTAATAACGTTGCTGTTTCCTCATTACTTAGACGGCCTTATACTACAAATTAATCAATGCCCGAGTCAGGCAAAGTCGAACCATATTACGATATGCTATTGTGAGAAGTTATTAAGTATCATAGAGAATGGTTAAAAGCCTTATTCTGTCGTCATTACGTCTATTTGGATGATCCAGGAGCGTAAGTTTGTTGGTAATTGGGGAGATTGGCCATCTACGTAAGTTACAAATACAAGTTCTCTGTATCATGCAATGTAACACAAATGAAGGGTATTGTCACACGGCTCTGACTACAATAATACTGACAGCTGAGAGGCATAATGCAGTAGCTATACTAGCTCTGATGTTCTTATTTGACACCTTGAATGATGACCTTGAGGGTATTTTCTCCGCCTGCCTTGACCAGTTCAAACGCCTCCTCGGCTTGCTCAAACTGAAACCTATGCGTAATAAGCTTACTCGGCTTGATCTTTCCAGAGCCGATAAGTTCAACTGCTTCCGGGTAGCAGCCGATGCTATATCTGATCGAACCTTTGATATTGAGGGCTCGTATGCAAGCGGTAGTGATTGGGAAGACAACATTCTATGCAGCCACATATTAGTACGTGGGAGCCCTAATGCTTTGGTTGCGAGACTTACCTCTTTTCCCATCCCAGCTTGCACATAAGTGCCCCCTTTTCGAGCGGCGTAGATTCCTGCTTGTATGCACGGTTCCGCTCCAGTGCACTCCAGAACAACGTCGGCTCCTTCCCCCAGGCCGAACTCTTTGACGATTTTCTCCCCCAGAGCTCTTGAAGCATCGACCGGATCTACTCCCTCGTTGGAAGACTTTTGTACGAGGTGAACAGCATCCGCGGCGAATTCTTTGGCGAATTCGCATCGCGACTTGGAGATGTCGACGCCGATGACCTTGGCTGCCCCGTACGCCTTCGCGACAGCTTGGCATAGAACACCGATAGGACCGCATCCCATCACCAAAACCGTCTGGCCGCCTCTCAGGTCGGCTACCTTGCAGATCTGCACCGCTACGGCAACCGGCTCGCAAAGCGCGCCGTCTTCGGCGTTGAGGTGGGATGGCAAGGGGTAGCAGTAGTCGCCAGCGACGATGTAATACTTTTGCAGCGTCCCATCCCAGGGAGGGGTCGCCGCGAAAACCGTATCCGCGCAGAGATTATATGCGCCGGAACGGCAGTAGTTACAGCTACGGTATGTCAGTAACCGGTTTGATTCGGCTTAAGGGGCAAGATGCCTACTGTCTGCAGGGAACGCCCGGCTCGATGGCCACCCGGTCGCCGACCTTCACATTTTTCACCTTGCTGCCGACCTCGACCACCGTGCCGGAGCTTTCGTGGCCGAGCACGATCGGGCTCTCGAGGATGAAGTCGCCAATTCGACCTCGTTGCCAATAGTGCACATCGCTGCCACAGATACCCGTTTGCTCAATGTGCACACGGACGTCCCACTCATCTCGCAGCTTGGGAACCTCCCTGTTCTCAAAGGAGACCTTTTTTATGGACTGGAGCACGAATGCGGGGTTCTATTTTCTGTGTGAGCACACATATATCCATGGTGAGGGGGGAGACTCACGATTTCAGACATAGCTGAGGTGATTTACGTAGCACTCAAAATCGATGCCTAAAGATATATAGATGCCCCTGGCGTAATAGCTTATGGTGCTAAATTTCTTGATTTGTTCAGACTCCTGGTCTCATTCTTATCCTTAACATCACGATCTCTACAGCGACATGCGGACGTTCCCTTGCGGGGGCGACGGGGCGCATGCGGAGTGTTGGAGATTGAGTGTTGGAGATTGTGGGGCAGGGGTTGACAGAAGTCCGGGCGGCGTCGCAAACAGATGAACTTCATCGGAAGATCAACATGGAATGCCGTCTGGCCACACGGTCTAGCCAACCGAGTTAGCGGGTTAGTGTAGCCTCGAACCCTTAAAGACTGATATCGGGATGTTTATAGTTGGATTCTAAGAATAGGGGCTACCGTTTTCACTGGCACAGCTCGATACATGCATATTACATATTCCATTACGCGTCATTAATATGGAATCGACATATCAAGCACTCGTGAGCAGAGTCCTCGCCAAGTTGGACGACTTGAAGGCAGCCAATAATACGTCTTCTTCCCCGTCTCGCCTCCTGATCGCCCTTGCCGGAGCGCCAGGGTCCGGAAAGACAACAATTGCGCTGCAAGTATTGGAGCGAATCAATGCTTTGCCAGATGCTCCCAAAACGACAGTCATCTCAGCAGATGGGTTTCACCTCCCGCTTGCCACGCTCCGTGCGATGCCCAACGCGGCCGAGGCGATCGCCCGGCGGGGTGTAGCCTGGACATTCGACGGAGCCGGCGTCGTGACTCTGGTCCGGAAGCTCCGCAGCGCAGCCGGACGTGGCGCCGTGCTGGCACCGACGTTCGATCACGCGATCAAGGATCCCGTGGAGGGTGGGCTCACCATCGACAAGGATGTGGAGGTTTGCATCGTCGAGGGCAACTACCTCCTATGCGAGGAGGAGCCGTGGCGGGCGATTGCGGAACTGGTGGACGACAGATGGTTGGTCAATGTGGACCCGGGTCTAGCTAGGAAGAGGGTGGCCGCACGACACCTGGCCGCCGGCATCGAGGCCACGATGGAAGATGCTTTGAAAAGGACGGATGAGAATGACCTGGTCAATGGGCAGTTTGTGATGGAGACGAGTCAGGGGAGATATGATTTGTTAATCGAAAGCTTACAGGACCAGTCTTGATAGCTAGGTTAGTCATAGTTATGCAATGGATGCTCACTACCTCTAGAAGACTTACTCCGCAGCTAGATTATCTAATTACAATCTGGAAGAAGCTGAACAGGGTTGCGGTATGGTGCGAGGGTGACAGATGTCCGGTATCCACTTCTATTCACTGGATAGTATCCGCTACAACGAGACATCAATCTTGAAACTGTAACATGTGACCTCCGTGCCTTGAGCGGGTGACATGAAGCCGTCGTGGACTACACTCGGACTCGAAACTAGTACTCTGAACTAACGGACGGGGCCACGGAGCGAATGTTCAGTATTTAGTTAGCCTTTCCAGGGTCAACGATGAGTATTGAAATTTGTTTTTACGACAGTTCTTGTGCTTCTTGTTGCCCTATACTCAAGGGGTAAATAGCCATCAATCCAATTTGAAAGAACAGAGCACAAATAGTAGCCTACGCATACCCCTTTTCCCCCAATCATCAGTATCAACTGACTCAACTAGCAAGTCGTCAAAATGAGTGCAAGCAACGGAGAGAGAAAATCAATCAGGGCCCCTAATCCTCCGGTGGAAGATAGCGTGTTCAAACAACTTAGATTAGATGGACGTACAGTCATCATCACCGGCGGCGCGGGTGGTATTGGCTACGAGATCGCCAGGGGTCTAGCCGAGGCGGGTGCCAACGTGAGTCAATTTGACCTCCTTTAACTAACTAATTCTTGGAATCCTCCGCACCTATCTAACACCGTCCCAGCTCTCACTATGGTATCACAGCTCCCAGGTGGCAGACAAGCTCGCGGCCAAGATCACGGCAGACTTTGGAGTGAAGACGAAGACCTACAAAGTCGACGTCACCGACTACAGCGCAGTCGAGGCAGCGGTGAGCCAAACCGTCCAAGACTTCGGCCGGCTGGATGTCATGATTGCCAATGCCGGCGTGCCGTCCAAGGCGGGTGGTCTCGACGACAAGGTCGAAGACTGGGACCGAGTCCGTGCGGTGGACTTCGACGGCGCCTACTACTCTGTGCGCGCCGCCGGGCTAGTGTTCCGCCAGCAGAAGAGCGGCGTGGCTATCATCACGGCGTCGATGAGCGGCCACGCGGCGAACGTACCGCAGGAGCAGAGCTGCTACAATGCCGCCAAGGCGGGATGTGTAAGTCATATTTATCGCACCAACTGGGTCGACATGGCGCTGATTTACTACTATTAGATCCATCTGGCAAAGTCACTGTCGGTTGAGTGGGCAAAATGGGGAGGTCGGATCAACTCGGTATCTCCAGGTTATATCGATACGGCCATCTCCGGTGACAGTCCCTTCGAGACGAAGGAGGAGTGGTACAGCCTTACGCCCTTGAAGCGTGATGCTGACCCGAGAGAGCTTAAGGGTGTATATCTCTACCTTGCCAGTGACGCCAGCTCATACACTACAGGGGCGGATTTCGTTGTCGATGGTGGATACACTGCTAGGTAGACAGCATAAATACTCCTATTTAGCCTTGAGAAATAATATTATTATCCTGATCCGCAGTTAAACTGGGGGCCTAAACTAGTGTTATCCAGCGGCTGTCTTGTTTTTCAACCCGTCGCCGTCATATGGTAATTCCACGAGGATACATCAGCTTCACTAGTCCTTCTCCAGTAGGTACCTAGATATTAGTACTTTTGAGCTTCTGGTTTTTTTTCTGGAGTACCTGCCTAAGCATAGTCACGTCGGCGTTATGTACACCGAAAGCATACACTTTGCCGTTATGCGTCTTGGTTCTAGTAACCCATGTCGCTAGCGAGCTCGGCCATAGTGAGGGTGACAGAAGTCCGTTGCTCCACCATGGACCGAAAGGAGGAATGGCCTTTGAACGCTACACCTTAAGTCAGTTCCATATTTCCCCAATGGGACCCCCAGATTCCCCCAGATTCTCCATCACGTTGCATTGGCTTTCCCCGGAATATCCACATTCCATGGTCGCCAATCCCCACCCCGTTCAGTTCGTCTCGTAATTCCATGTTATGATCATCGGCTCATTACAGTAACGAATAACTCAAGTTTATATAAGAGGCTGTCAAGTGCATCATGTTTCGGTGGTTTCCACCTTTATAACATTCGTTCGTTCGTTCCTTCATCGACCGAGGACCTCAGTCGCTGGTACTACTCTCAAGATCTAAGTCACATTGGCGCTTTTGTTTATTCCTGTATAAAAGTCTATCAGTATGAAGGACGCGGAAATTGTGGGATCTGCCCTTGCTGAGGTGCTGCCGCAGACGGACAAGTGGTGGTTTCAGCAACGTCATCTACTTCGTCTAAATCTGTTGCTCCTTGTCCCCTTGCTCTCGTCAGCAGTGTCTGGTTACGATGGTCTGTTGCATCATATTTAAACCGAGAGCATTTTAACTGACTGCTTCTAAAGGATCCCTTATGAATGGTCTTCAGTCACTCCCGCAATGGCGCGAATACTTCGGACACCCAGCCGGAGCGAACCTCGGTCTCGTAAACGCCGCTCAATCTATCGGCTCCGTTCTATCTTTGCCCTTCATTGGAAACCTCTCGGACCGATTCGGCCGTAAGCCCGTCCTCCTGACTGGACTCGTTTTGATCATCGCGGCGACTATCATCCAGAGCGCGTCAATCAACTTCCCCATGTTCGTAATATCGAGGCTCATCGTTGGATTTGGCGGAATGTTCGTTGTTCAGCCCAGCCCTATGCTGATTGCTGAGCTTGCCTTTCCGACGCATCGAGGCAAATACACATCTGCATTCTGGACAATGTACTATCTAGGTAAGTGCTTCTAGTGCTGCCAGGGTATGTTTGGGTGGGACATCACTTACACTCTTGACAGGGTCTATTCTCGCATCGTGGACGACCTTCGGATGTCAAAATTATGAAAGTGACTGGTCCTGGCGGATTCCTTCTATTCTCCAGGCTGGATACCCGCTCGTGCAACTCGCATTCTTTTACTGGGTTCCTGAATCTCCTCGATGGCTCGTTGCCCAAGACCGAGCCCCTGAGGCTGCCGCCATCCTCTCATACTACCATACCGGCGTGGTCAACGAATCCAATGAGGGACATACTCCTCTTGTCACACGTGAGCTGGCTGAGATTGTGAGCACAATACAGAAAGAAAAGTCGGCTAAGACAGTTGGTTGGGGTGCCCTATTCTCTACCCCCGGAAATCGGAAGCGCACGCTCATTGCTGTGTGCGTCGGAGCTTTTGCGCAATGGAATGGCATCGGTGTCGTCAGCTATTACTTAACATTGGTCCTCAACAGCATCGGTATCACCGATACGTTTACACAGACGCTTATCAACGGCTTGTTGCAAATTTTCAACTTCGGCGCGGCATTGTCGGCAGCCATCTTGGTCGACCGCCTCGGACGGCGAACCTTGTTCCTATGGAGCGGCGTTGGAATGCTGATCAGCTATATAGTGTGGACCGCGTGCTCGGCGGTGAACTCCGACACTGGCTCAAAGCCTGCTGGAATTGTGGTGGTGGTCTGCCTGTTTACTTTCTTCTTCCACTACGATATCGCATATACACCGCTGCTTATGGGATACCCAACAGAAATCTTCACATACACCCTACGGTCCAAGGGCATTGCGTTGGAATTGATGGTGGTTTATCTCTCACTGACCGTCCAGGCGTTCGTGAATCCTATTGGAATGGAGAATATTGGTTGGAAATACTATATCGTGTTTTGCTGTCTGTTGGCTGTATTCCTGGCGGTCACCTGGGTTCTATTTCCTGAGACGAAAGGGTATAGTTTGGAAGAGATTGCTGTCCTTTTTGATGGTCAGGAGGCAGATGAGGCACGAGTAGACGCTAAGATGATGGAGCGTGACATGATGGCACACGGTAATGCCTCCGTCACTCACCATGACAAGGTTTAGGAGTAATCATTGGATAGATAGGTACCTAGGTAGATAACAGTGAACGGCTCATGAGAGAGACAAGAAAAAGAAATAGGAAGAAGTAGTCTTGCCACGGGATGATTAATATTATGTAAGCAGCACGTGTAAGAGCGGTCCCCTTGTGAAACAACATTTTTGAGGTGGCAGGTCTCTATACGAACAGAAGATACTCTGTCCACTCATGCGCCCGCTACTTCGCCTGAAGAATTGCAAAAAAAACTCAATGAGCAGCGAAAACGTCCAAACATTCCTTTATCGAGGTGGAGCGTGAAAGATGTGGAGGAGCATGGCTCTAGTGCATCAGCGATGGCTCAGCGGGGATGGAGATGAGATTTCTCCAAAGCTCCCCTCATTTCCACCCCTAAACACCTTGATGTTCCTACCCTAATCGGCAAGCGCCGAGCAAAGGACGTGGCATAGAAATCCATACTATGCAGTTCTTTTCTTGCTCTACCCATCATGTCACTCGAAAGTCCACCCGCAGCTGCAGACCTAGACTCCTTGACGGGACCACGAAGCCGAGTGCCAGCCCCACGTACGGCGCTTGGCGTGGCTGACCAGGCCTGTAAAGAATGCCACAGGAGGAAAGCAAGATGCGATAGAGGCTTGCCAACATGTAATCTATGCGCAAGATATCGTCGCCATTGCCTTTATCAGAAGCATTCACGAACGCCGCTCACCAGAAAGTAGGTTTTGTTTGAGACGTCGAGAAGTCTGGGGTCGCTGATGGGATGCTAACTTAGATAGGTACCTAACCGAGGTAGAAGAGAAGCTAGAGAGGTCCGAAGCCCTGGTGAGGCAGCTACGAACCCTTCTACCTTCGTCGCAGAATGACGGTGATGTGAGCAGATCGGTTGGACAATTTGATAGTAATCACTTTGATTTCGCGCAACTTGACCAAACACCAGCGGCAGATATCCCTGGCGACCGGGGCTTAACCCAGCCCTTACAGTCCACGAGTACACAAACAGCTAGCTTCAATACTTCTTGTCAACCAAGTTATGGGACATCTGAGAGTTTGACGGCACCGTCCGGAGACAAAAACAGCACAAGACATCGAGATGACAGCCTGCTTATAACACCGCTTTCTAGGGTGCATCAAAGGCCGTCAGGGAGCCAAAATACAGTGCTAGAGAGTCCTCCGGCCACCCATGATCTTGACTGGGATGAGCGGGATTTGAACTCACCAACTTCTCAAGAGGCCACCACCGGCTCGACGGAAGATGACGGCCCGGGAATATCAGATGGCATGGCCTCGCTTTCTGTAGATGAAGGAGAAGGTGGGTACCTCGGTGTCGCATCCGGAGCCGCTCTCCTTCGCATACTTGAACCTGGGAGAAGGAGAAGCAGCTCTCAGGCCACCACTCACAGACCGATAATGAGGCTTCCCGTCTTGGAACAACCAAATCCGAGCAAACACATTACAGATGCGATGATCGACGCCTACTTCAGGGTTTACCACGTTAGCTATCCGATAATCCATGAGCCAACCTTCCGAGCCCAGTATTCGGAGGTCATACCTAGACCTGATGGAAACTCATGGCTTATTCTTGCATACGTTGTCGCGGCCATTGGAGTGTTTAGCGCGGATACGCAAATATCGAATTTCGATTTACCTCTTTTCGCTCAAGCTAGGTCAATGATGTCGTTTAATCTGTTAGAGGTCGGCAACATGACTCTTGTCCAAGCTTTCACCTTGATATCCAATTATCAACAGAAACGGAACAAACCGAACTCAGGTTATAACTACTTGGGGTTGGCTGTAAGGATGGCGATGGGATTAGGCCTACATAAAGAATTTCAAGGATGGACCATCTCCCCTTTGAATATGGAGATGCGGAGGCGGGTCTGGTGGACTCTCTGTGTCTTTGAGGTGGGCGCTACAATCACCTTTAGCAGACCATCATCGTGGCCCTTTAAAGGTGTGGATGTATCCCTTCCCATGAATGTTCATGACCGAGTGAGTTTTTATATCGACCCCCCTTCCATCACTCTATCCTCGAACTAATTCCCCCAAAAGGAGCTCACCACCGTATCAAAAAACTACCCCCCAGAAAGCTTTGATATCACACCGTACACGGCCGTTCGAACGCAAGCAAGCTTTCATATCGCCACCATCTCCATATACAATCGCGTCATCTCGAAGCCCTTTCCAACGGCGGAGGAGCTTCTTCGTCTGGATGCCGAACACATCATTCCCTGGATTCAAAGCATTCCGTCCTATTTCTCAGAGACGGCAGCCGTACCGCTGAAATTCCAACTATCCCATTCGGTCATGCAATGGCGATTTCGCAATTTCAGAATCATCATGTATCGACCGTTTGTCATTCGACGGGCACTGCATACCCGAGACGGGCGACAAGAGGACTCATCAGCAGCTAGCCTTGAAGCATACGAGACTTGCCTGGATGAAGCCAAACACACAATTTCCTCTATCGCATCATACTGGGAAGGCAATGAGCATAATTGCCTCGCCAGCTGGTACGCTCTGTAAGTGATCTACTCTCAATGGTGATGTACGATGACCCGCGCTCATATTCGATTTGTAGATACTTCCTTTTCCAAGCGGCGCTCATCCCATGCATTTGCCTCCGTAACGGGCCATATAGCACCCGAGCCGGTGAATGGCGGCATCAAATCGTCATAACGCTCCGCACCATCGCGAGTCTCGCCTCGGTAAATCCCAGCGCAGGCCGCTGTCACCAAGTCATTTCGGAGCTCTGCAGCAGGTACCTGGAGCCAGGGACTACCGAAATCAACCCTAGACCTTCGTCTACGACGCTGAATGGTCAACTGCCAACACACGATTATGAAAACGAGCAGTCGGGCGAAGCTAGAACCAACGCGATCTCGGAAGACGTGAACATGCACGGACCCATCGCAGATAGTCCACAGACACAGATCAATCACATCTATAGTATGATGTGGCCAAATGTGACTCCTCTAGAGGCAGCTGACCTGGTGATGGGAGATGATGCCTGGATGGAATTTCTTGGTGAAAATAGCGGCGGCGAGGTTGGACGGAATTGGTTCGGTGGCTAGTTGCATAAGGAAAAGGGAAAGTATCTTCCTTGGAAATTTGGCCGGAAGCTACTTGCGAATGACAAAACAGAGTTGTACGTAGTAAAGAGCGCTAAAGTCTACCCCTTGTCCGTCTAATGTAACGTCGCTTCGTCATGACCTTTGTTATTCGGAGCTAAGACGGAAACCAGCGGAAATTGACGACGCCGTATCAACGGGCCTTCGCCTGGCTTCTTAATTACCTGACTGTCGCTCATATAAGGCAGGTCGCGTGCCCTTCGCGGATAGCATACTTACAATTCGCAGGGGTTCCGCCTCCAGGGAGCCTAATGGCTAGCGAAACGCCTCAGACAGATTACCGAGGGTTTGTGAACGTTCTTCGGCGGGTTTCCTGGACGCCGTCATGGCTCAGATGGAATCCGGAAGCAAATCACGACCTGAGTTGGGGAATGAATATTCTCTTCGGGTTGGTAAGTCGTGTTCTTCGTTTTCTCTCGGGTCAATGCTGGAATTTCGAGCGTGAGGTGAGATAAAATACATGATAACCCATGCTAATTGGAATTAGTCTGCTTCCTTCAGCGTCGCGAATTTATACTATACTCATCCTATCTTGAATATTCTTGCCGACGACTTTCGCGTCTCGGATCAACGATCTTCATTGGTACCAACCGTTACTCAGGCCGGATATGCTGTTGGGCTTCTTCTCATTGTCCCTATTGGGGACATCGTTCGACGGCGGCTGATGATTCTGAGCCTAATTTTGGTGACGGCCTTGATAGTAAGGACCTCTTACTCGGATACTATTCGAGTAATCTCAACGCAAGTAACCTCATGCTAACCCGTCCTAGTGGCTTGGTTGCACCCTTACCCAATCCTTCTCGGCTTTCCTTGGGCTCTCCTTTCTGGTCGGGCTATTGACTGTAACGCCGCAACTCATGTTTCCTCTCGCAGTCCAGTATGCACCGCAACGACATCGACCTACCATGATTTCTATAGTAATGTCCGGTCTTGTTTTCGGTGTTCTCGTCGCGCGTCTTCTTAGTGGGATTGTCACTCAGTATACATCATGGAGAAACGTCTACTGGATATCTTTTGGCCTCCAGGTGCTTGTCTGGATCCTTCTCTTCTTTTCTATGCCAGATTATCCCATCTTGAGCCCTGGCACGTCTTACCCAAGGATCCTTTTGAAAATTGTCACGCTGCCTTTCAGCAAACCCGACCTGACTCAGAACTCGCTCATAGCCTTCCTCACACAGGGCATGTTCACGTCCTTTTGGACAACCCTCACGTTTCAATTAGCCGACGTCTTCCATCTTTCAACTTTATCGATAGGCCTCTTCGCACTCATCGGAATATCTCCAGTATTCCTAAACCCGGTCATATCCCGCCTGTTGATAGCGCGTCTCCACCCTCACGGTTCTCTGATCATCGCGCATCTAGTGACTCTCGTGGCGATCTGCATCGGTACCTTCGTAGGAACCTTTTCGCTGGCTGGACTGGTCATCTGGGCCTTCCTCGGTGATCTTGGAATGAATACAATCATCGTCGCAAACCGCGTGGCCATCGCCCATGTGGACCCCAAAGCACAGAACGCCGTCAATTCTGTTTACATGGTGCACACATTTTGCGGTCAGCTCTTCGGTACGGCCGTTGGCAACGCGCTCTATGCACGCGGAGGCTGGACACACACAGGCGCCTTCAACATCGCGCAGATGATAGCTGGATTACTGGTCATTGCTCTAAGAGGACCACATGAAAGAGGTTGGATCGGGTGGCGAGGCGGGTGGGATCTCAGTGGGCCTAAGATAGAGAAGAGTGTTCAACCTTCTACTGTCCAAACTAATACCGAGACGAACAACGAGAGCATGGCTGCGGAAACTAATGAGAAGATAGAACAGCGGAATTAAAGGGATAGTGGTAGATAAGCGTCTATTAGAAATGACACAGGTAGTACTTAGGTAATGTCTTTTCAAGTCGATATGTTGTCTCAGTTGCTGAGAAAGGCCGTCTCAATATCGTGTCCCTCCGCAAGGTGGCGTAATCCATATCCATCGACTGAAGGGATCAGCTAAAGCAAATATTACCTCCCAAAAGCAGGTGACTGTCTCAACCTCAACCCTTCATTCATTTGTTCTTAAATACTAGTCGTCCAAGTTGATGCTTTTCTTTGTAGATCTAATAATTTTCAATCGTCATGTCACGGGTCTTGACGTAATTACGTAAGCGGAGCCAGGGTAAAAACCTCGCGGAGCATGCCAGGGGCGCGCTTTTTCCTCCTTTTAGAACCCCGCAAAACAACGGTTCCTTTAGCGTCATTCGTAACATGTATCGAAAACGCCCACTCCTTTTAAGGGAGTATGTGACGCTATTCGTGACAACAATTTGGACAGGTATACACGATCGAGTCATACTGTTTTTGGATTAGTACAGCGCCTGACAAGTACAAAGGAGTTGAATCAATTCGAATCTTCCTCACGGCCCCTTTTCGAGGTAGTAGTGGAGCGCCGACTTTCCGGCGGCATGTCAGTTATGCGCGGATGAGAGCACTCCTCGAGAATACACCCCTTTCATTAATTCCGTGAGTTGCGACTCATAATACCTAACCCGCTTACATACGTGATACTAAGCCAAGTCGGGCAGAGCACTTTTCCCTTCCGCGGTGGAGGGATATGAGACATTTGCGAAGCAGCATGGCTTCAAACCAGATATGGTTGAAGTCGAGAAGGACACATTTGGTTGTTGAATCGGGGACAAGAACACGAGTACCATTCTACTCTGGTTCCATGGTGGTGGATATGCAATGCCCGGGGATGAGGTTTATATGGACTTGATAACGAACGTCATTTCAAAAGCTGAATCTAAAGTCGCTGTTTTCTTTCTTCAATATGGTACGTAATGTCTGGGCCTGGATATAAAATGTGAATGCGAACTAATTTCTGTAGATATAAGTGCGCAGGCGAAGTATCCACGACAGTTCGAACAGGGATGTGCTGCTGTTCGATACTTGACAGCAGACCTGGGGAAATCATATTCCCAAGTGTGTACTAGGGAGCAATCCTCATCACGTTAGGAGTTCGATGCTCATGAACTATATAGCTGCTACTCGTGGGTGACTCTGCGGGTGCTAATCTTGCACTTGCCGTCTTATCACACATGTCGCATCCTCATCCGACTGTTTCCACTCTTCAGGGCAGTGGGCACAACTTCAAGGGCGTTCTCTTGATTTCACCCTGGGTGACCTTCGACCAAACGGCCCCTTCGTTCAAGACAAATGCGCAGAAGGATTTCGTAAGCGTTCCACTGCTGAAATCAATGTCAGAAGCTTTCATGGGAGACGCACCGAGGAGCAACTACAACACGCCGCTTGATGCGCCCCCTGACTGGTGGCGGGATATAAGAACGGAGAAAGTCCTCATTCTTGCTGGTGGGGATGAAATCCTCAAAGACGACATCCAAGAATTTGGCGAGAAGCTCAAGGCTGGTGTGCCTCATCTTCGATTTCACTTTAATAGCTAACGAGTTCTGCAGAAGTATAATGGAAAGAAGGTCGAGGTGGTAGTCTCCCCTGGAGAATGCCACGACCCTCCAATAGCCGAACGCTTGATGCGTATAAATGGGGATCCCGGATTAGTAGAGATGAAATTGTACCAATGGGTTCAAGACCAAGTTTAAAGGTGGCTACAAGGGGGCGCTGGTAAGGAACTAATGACTCGAGTAAGGAAAAGGGGAGGCAGACATGATTTTCTATTGCTATCTCATGACCCATAACTTGAACTTTTTACTGATGGGATAAGGGAGTGGCGACGAGGCACGATGAACAAAGAAGGTATATACTATCACGCTTTTTTCTTCTCGCAATTAAGAGCAAGTCGCGCTAATGGCTAATTTACCTATACAATTCTCCGAGATCAAATCTCGCGGGAAAGCTTGTTCTGTATCGGTAACAAGGTAGACACTTATAGGATCTATTTCAGTATCCAAACATGTAACTTCATCCTGAAAGGAGTTTGCGTTCAAAGTCCATTATGCCCCTTAGGCCTTTCCCTTCCCACCCCTCTTCAAAGATTATGGACATGGTGTTGAAATTAAGCCAGATGGCCTGCACTTGATGTTAGTGATATGAGGTACTCATAAAGAGATATCATAGTACTTATCTTCGGACAGTTTGACCGGTTGATATGCATGGTAGTGATGAACGTGATCTTGGACGCCGCCAGATCGACACCGTACTTTAATTGGAAGTAGTTGTGCGGATTCATCACCCGTTCCAGAAATGAAAGTCCACCACCTAGTCGTTGCCAACGAGTATAGTAGACACAATAGTTTATCAGCCTATCGTCAAGAAATACCCTCCCTAGGTAAATGTGTGGTCGAATCCCACAAGTCTCTAGCCGAGGAAACTGTTCCATGACCATTCGTCGTAATTGATGACTTTGATCAAATCTTATACCCCGGATGTGTTTGATGTTCGCTTTGGCGAAGGCATTTAGGCCAAGACCGAGGAAAAGCATACACTCATCGTGCTGATCGCATGCTTCTATTCGGCTCTCTTGCCAGAAGATTCTATGCGTTTCGACGTAGAACAGCTTGCAGGTGAGTAGAAGGCCCGTATGATTGCCCATTACGCGACAGCTGCGACATACGACAACGACGCAAAACACGAAGACATAGCGATAGATATGAAGCCGGAGCTCAGGAGGGAGGTCGAGTAGTGAGGTGGGAGCCATAGTGATAGGGTATCTTTTCTTCTGGCGTCGGTGATGGAAATAATATGCTGAGTTCGCGATACAGACAATAGCAGGAGGATGAGTTCGTGCTTCTGGAAAAAAGAAAAAGATCGAGAGCTAGTAGATTATCTCCCTCGACTATATATGCGTCAATAGACCTGGCTTGCTTATTCATTGGAGCCTTTGCCTGTTTCCTTAGGCGTTTACTTGCTTGTCTGCCTGCTTGCCTACTTTGCTCAGGTAAGAGCCCTTTGTGATGGGTTGAGTGCTAAGCAAAGTTTTCCTTATCTTGAAGAATAAACTTTCTATCTCCATAGTCTCTTCTTGAATTGTCCAGCCTTGAGGAGGAGTCGTGTTGATTCGGCGTTGTGGTAGACCATAATTTCTTTGTGAACCCCTATTCCACTCCACCAGCCACAAGAGCCACATCTGTTTCATCACCGTCTATACACTGTCCACATACTGTGCGATCATGCGATGAATGCTTCCATGGTATGACAGTGCGCGATCTGAATGGTCAAACCTACAAAGCATTGTTCTCTTATCAACCACCACCCCGATCGGATGCAAACCTGCGCGATTACATCCCGATGCGAAGGAGAGTCTCCTCTATTGCGGGTTATCACAACTAAATGGGGATGTAGATGCTCTCATTATTTACCTCTCAACAATAAGGTGATCAGTTTGATAGAAGCCGACGAAAGCTTGAGTCAAGGCAATCCAAAATCTGTGCCTCCTGCTCGTATTGCTAGGCATAGGCAGGTTTGATCTGATATGGATGTTGAGCTTTATTTGCTTGTAGCTCTCCCATAATTTTCGAAATCAAAGCCCCCCGCTTCTACTCTGATGGAGCAACGTGCCGCAATCCCAGTAACTCTGCCGAGGGACAATCCGACGCAGAGTTACTGGCAGATCGAGCCCGATGAGATCGCCGACTTGCGCTCGACCGCCGCGCTGCCGGACAGGGCAGACACGATCATCATCGGGAGCGGGATCACGGGAGCCGCGGTGGCTTTCAATCTGCTGAGCAACGGTGCTCGCGACGTCGTCATGTTAGAAGCCCGGCAAGCGTGCTCGGGCGCAACGGGACGGAATGGTACGTTCTTCTCCACCTTTCTTCCCTGCCACCCCCGCCCCCCTTTTTTAATAAATGTCCATCTAGCTCGTCACTGATCTGCTCCTACAGGCGGACACACGAAAGCGGCGTCCTACCGCTCGTTCCTCGACCACGAGCGCGCGCACGGCACGGCCGCGGCGGCCCAGATCGCGCGCCTGGAGCTGGCCAACATCCGCGCCGTGCACGCGTTCGCGCGCGCGCACGGCATCGCGTGCGACAGCAAGCCCGGCGACACCGTGGACGTGGTGTACGTCGCCGCGCAGTGGGCGCGCGACCAGCGCGCCGTCGCCGCCATGCGGGCCGCTATGCCCGGCGACGACGCTGCCGCCTACGCCCTGCACGGCCCCGAGGAGGTGCGCGACAGGTTCTTCTGCGGGCGCGGCGGCGACGAGGCCGAGGCCGTGGCCGGCGCCGTGTCGTACGAGGCCGGCAGCCTGAGCTCGTACAAGTTCGGCGTCGGTGTGCTGAAGCTGTGCCTGGCGAAGGGGCTCAACCTGCAGACTCACACGCCCGCGCTCGCGCTGGAGAAGCTGGATGCCGGCGGAGGGTGGAGGGTGGAGACGGAACGGGGCCCGATTCACGCGCGGAGAGTCGTCCTCGCTACGAACGGCTACACCGCGCGCCTGTGGAAGAGGTTCCAGGGCGTCATCGTTCCGCTGCGCGGACACGTGATCGCGGCGCGGCAGGGCGCGAACATGCCGAAAGAAGGTCTGCCCGCGACGTACAGCTTCATCTACGAGAAGGGCTACGACTACATGATCCAGCGGCCGAAGGGCTCCAAGTTCGAGGGGGACATCGTGATCGGCGGGGCCTTGGCCAAGGCTGTCGACGAGGGTCTGGAGGAATACGGCACGACCGACGACACGGGCTTCGACGGCGTCATCATGCAGTGCCTATACGACAGCCTGCCGCAATACTTTGGCGACAACTGGGGCGCAGACGATGCGGCCGGTCGGATCCGTAAGGCGTGGACGGGCATCATGGGGTTCAGCCCGGACGGATTCCCGCTCGTCGGCGAGATGCCGGACGAGAAGGACCTCTGGGTCTCGTCGAGCTTCCAGGGCCACGGGATGGTTCTCTGTTGGATGTGTGCCCGCGCGCTCGTAACTATGATGGAAGGCGGAGACGGCGCAGATGACGAACTAAGTTCTTGGTTTCCAGAAGTGTTTAAAATCACGGAGGCGAGGTTGCGTTTGACTTTCAAGGGCCGTTTGAGCTGAGTGAGGATTCCTACTGTTTTCTGCCGATTGCGCTCAAAGTAGGTCATTTTGGCAGTTTCTTTCCCTTGGAGGTTTTAATTTTGTTCGAACTTCATAAGGAAGTACGGATTGAAACCGCTCCTTAACTCTCTCCAAAGTATGAGACAGGTTGAAGATAGCTAATACTGCTCATAAGACTTCACAACATATTTGCACTTAATCAAGTTACACACACAGCGAGATACCTGACCTCCATTGGCGGTGTTCCTGATCGGTCTGTATGACGAGCATACAGAGAAATGAGGTGCTTACAGTATATCAACGGCGATAGCCATAGCTCATCGGATTCTCTTACAAAGCTGTTTAGTATTTCTAATCATGCTCTGCAGATAATAGCCTCCTTTGGGTTAGAGCACGACAATGGAACTCTTGGAGGCCGTGGACGAGCAATCATGCAGGAGATTACTTACTTACCTTGTTGGAGCCCGAGTCGCAAATTTGGTCAGGGCTCGGCGAGAGGGTGACATAGATGTTACATTCCGCCGTCCTGTTTCGGCGGTGCTACACCGCAATGATACCACCGTTGCAGATTTCGGTCTTGGGTACCGAACGAGCTATTCGGCCACGAAAGGCACCATTCCGTTTCCGGCCAAGCTGGACTTGGCCGGTCGAGTGGTATGATAGAACGTTGACGACATCCAAGTGCCGGACTGCAGCCATGCTAAAACCTTCCGTACAGGGGCTAGACCATTCGGACTTTCAAGGCAGCTTATGTCCGCCTGTGAGTTGTAATAACAGCTGATTTTGCTGTAGCGGTGGATGTGGTTTATGTTGATCCCTTATAGGGCATTATAGTGTCCCTTTCGCTAATCTAATTATAGGTCTGTTAGTACCCGGTAGGTACCTGTCTGATTGGCCAAGTAGTGTTCCATGTCTCGAAGTTATAGCCATTATTATCAAGGTGACATTTCTAGATTAGTCAAGTATATCATGACGATGCCTACCACCACGCTATTGAGTCCTCTCAATGGCAAAACCTTGATGAGAAATAAACAATTTTTAATAATACTGTAGTAAAAGACAAATTACAATAAGAATACGAGGTAGCATGCCAAGCAATGCACCCACTGCGGGTTGACGGGTTCGAACCTGACCGTTGCCACACCGAGAATGTCACATCCAATCGGGTAGATGCTACAGGGCGAAACCTGGACCCATATGATATCGACAATCAGATTTAGCCCGTGCATTACTTGCCTGCTTGAATGATTTGACTAAATGACTCATCAACCAGCGATGTCTACCACTGGTCACCCGGAATGATCGGGGCAACTTTGGCTTATGAAAATATATCCGAGTTTTCGGGGATATCTCTCTCGATTCACACATGATACCCCTGGTAGATGGATCGGGGATCGGCTAGCTGCCGTACGTTGCCAAGGGGGGTTGATGGCTAGTCTAAGCAGAAGCTGGGCGAGCTGCTGGGTCTATCGAGGGATCATGCATTACAGCATATGCTCTTCGTTCGACAAGACGAAGGCCGATATGATAGGTAGGTAATTTGGGGAATGGGATGAATTTCTCCACAAACCGGGTCGTCCATAGGTGTAGCACAGGTGTAACACTTCAGGATTTATAGTCCTGGCTCTTGCCGCACGTTTAGAGACTCAACCTGTGTCACTCATCAACCGCTGTTCTCTTCGCACTACTACTATACACTACTACTACCAAGCGGGTTAGAAGGAGGACTAGCCAAGAAACACTAGATCTCAGCTAGGCCACTCCCTATTGGTTAAATTCGACAATGCCGCTCAAGGTCTTGATTATCGGGGCGGGTATCGGTGGGCCGGCAGTGGCCACGCTGCTGCGGCGGTCCGACCCGGGGCACAGCGTCACGATAGTGGAGCGGCACCCGGAGATCCGCCACAACGGCTTGCAGATCGACCTGCGCGCCTGGGGGATCCCCGTCATGCAGAAGCTGGGGCTCCTCGAGAAGGCGCGCCAGGTGTCGGTGAAGGAAACCGGCCTCGCGTTCGTCAACGCCAAGGGCAAGATCAGGGCCGTCCTTGGCGTTAACGACTCTGGCACCGGCGCGCAGTCCTTCACCAGCGAGTACGAGATCATGCGCGGCGACTTCGTCAACTTGCTCTACGAGGCCAGCATGAAGGACGCCGGTACGCCGGCGACCGGCACGGGAGACGGCGCGCAAGACCCTCGCGACGAGGACGGGCCCGGCATAAGGTATCGATTTAACACCTCCGTGACGGGGCTTGCGCAGGATGAGAAAGGCGTGGATGCGACGTTCACTGATGGTACTACGCGGCGGTATGACCTGGTCATCGGTGCAGATGGCCAGTGGTCTAAGACCCGGCGGATGATGTTCGGCGAAGATGTCGGGAACGACATGTTCAAGCGACTAAACTTGCATATCGCCTACTACACCGGTATGTAACTTTTAAAGACAGTTGTCTTCTTTAGGCTTGTCTAGGAGTTAGAAGCCCCCGCCCTTGAGACACACCCGAGCCCCTTTTTCATCTCCCTTGAGAGACAAATTGCTGAATTTTACCGTTGCAGTCAAGCGAGAACCTGGCGACGACGCGATGGCACGAATGTACCACCCCGGCAAGGGTCGCTCCATCTTCCGTCGGTCGGGAGACCGCCCGTACACCCAGGTTATTCTAATGGTCCGTACGGCGTCGGAAGAGACACGGCAGGCGATCGAGAGGCAGCCCGTCGAAAAGCAAAAGGAAACCTTCGAGAAGCTCTTCAAGGGCGCCGGGTGGGAGACGGATACTCGATTTCTCAAAGGCATGAGGGAGTCGACAGACTTCTACGCGGACTCCCTGGGCCAGGTCAAAGGGCCGCACGCAGTGAAGGGTCGCAGTAAGTACCCCCCTTTTTGCCCCCTTTTCTGCCTGTTTCGGGAGTGATTCCATAATCGCACTTTCGAATCTCTTGAAGACGTAATTAGTAACCCGCGTTGCGATAGTCGCGCTTCTAGGCGACGCGGGCCACTGCGCCAGCGCCGTCACCGGTATGGGCACGACGGTGGCGCTTGTTGACGCGTACATGCTCGCAGGCGAGCTGGCGCGGCACAACGACGACGTGCCGACCGCCCTTCGAGCCTACGATGCTAATGTCAAGCCGTACATCACCGAGGCGCAGAAGCTCATGTTCGGCGTGCCGCGCGTCCTGACGCCCGAATCCCGCTGGGCCGCCACGCTCCTGCGCTTCGTCGTGTGGCTCGTCACTTTCACCGGGTTTGATAAGCTCATTGCCAAACTCGTCGGGGAGGACAAGGGTGGCCTCCAGCTCCCGCAGTATCCCGAGTTGAAGCTCGCGCCCGCCACTTAGAGCTGAGGTGAGGAAGACGGGGAAGGGGAAGAAGAATTGTGAATCGTAAAACTACTTACCTACCTATTCATTTGATTTTTTTCGCCATTTTAACCAGTGGTGTTGCGGTTTGGGGGCAATAATAAAGGGTCGGTAAGAGATATCGAATGGCTGGTATTTTCTTATCCTAGGTTAGGTAGGTAGCTGCCTAACTTGATTTACCTACTGATTTTATCTTCTCCCCTATTAATACCTACACACCCGATTCTTCTTTATTGGGGGCCTTTGGAAGGGTTTAGGGCGTATTGAGGTGGTTAACCTACATATTCTGGCGTTCTATAGTAATCAAATTCACGTCCATGTACCACTGTGAGACAACGCAGAGAATTAAGCTCAATTTAGAGACTCCTTACAAACTGTTATTGATCATAGCCCTAATATTAGCCACATTCTTTTGATAAACCACTCATGGATTTATCGAACAGCAGCGTACCTATACTTGTAGACGATCTCATGACTACTTCAGCAAATGGCTGATCAAACTCACTCCCTCGGGCTTCTTCCAGTGCACCTGGACGCCGCCCCAGCTCTCCTCGCTGTAGCCCTCCTGTACCTTCTTGCACATCTTGAGGCCCCACTCCGTCACGCCGACCATCAAGCAACTCTCGAACATGAAGGCGCAGCTGCCTTTGCCGACAAGGGCCGGCTTGAGCTCGGCGTTGCTCGCGCCCTCAAAGCTCTTTGCATCCGGGCCGTGGCCGCTCATCACGTTGTGCAGGCTCGCGCCGCCGGGCATGAACCCGCCGCGCCCCCCCTTCTTGGCGTCGTACTCGCCTGCTATCAGACCCATGAACTCCGACATGGTGTTGCGGTGGTACCACGGCGGGCGGAAGGTGTCTTCAGCTACTAACCAGCGTGGCGGGAAGATGACGAAGTCGGCAACGGCCGTGCCGGGGTGGTCCGTGGGGGCCGAGAGCACGGTGAAGATGGATGGGTCCGGGTGATCGAAGGAAATGCTCCCGATCGTGTTGAACCGGCCCAGGTCATATTTGTAGGGGTAGTAGTTACCGTGCCATGCCACGACGTCGAAAGGCGTATGGGCCTGCTTCGTCTGGAATAACGAGTTGTTGAATTTCACCGTGATTGTGTATGCATTGGGGCCTTCTGAAGCCGTGGCGCCGGAGTCCTCACTGAAGCACGCTACGGGGGCTTGGAAATCGCGGGCGTTGGCTAGACAGTTTGATCCGATCGGACCTAGTTCGGGAAGTGCGAAGTGGCCCTGGTAAAGCTCGAGAGCGTATCCGCGGACAGGCCCAGATGGTAAATGGACTTGGTACTTGATCCCGCGCGGGATAACACAGATCTCCATGGGTCGTACTAAAAGCCAACCCAGCTCTGTTCTGATGTCTAGGACGCCATCCTGAGAGACAATCAACAGATCGCCGTCCGCTGAATAGAAAGCGGACTTTTCATCCATGGATTTGCCTGCGGCGTATATATACATGCCGATGCCCTGCTTCAGGGTGGGATCGCCAGCTCCGGCCACCAAATGCAGACCAGAGACGAAGTCGGTCTGGTCGTCGTGGTCGAAGGGATCCCATCGTAGCTGATTTGGTATATACTCGAGCTTGGCAGGATCCGTGGGCTTATCAGATTTGAAAGGTCCGTCGGCAGTAGGTGCAAAAGGGGGGTGTGCACAGGAGGGCAGTATTCGGTAGAGCCATGACTGCTTGTTCTCATGCCGTGGGGCCGTGAAGGCGGTGCCTGAGAGCTTCTCGGCATATAGACCATACGGTGGCTTTTGGGGAGAATTCTGGCCTATAGGTAGAGCGCCGGAGATGGACTCGGTCCTATATATCAATGTAAGTCGTCAAATGGCTGGTGGTGGTAGATACGGATTTGCCATTAAACTCACTCTAGATAGGACCCAAATCCATTCTGGTATTTATAGCGCTCACCAAATTCAAATGCAGTGACAGGCATTACGATGGATTCAAACAGAACTCTGGGTACCTAACTCAAGGTGGGTGATGGTGGATTGACGTTGACGCTTCGGTCAGTGTGGTCATAGATGTTAAAACTAATAACATGTTGTGTTGGGTTTGAAATCCGGCAGAGGACCTAAAATGTACCTATCAAAGCAAACGGCTAGTGGAGGTAAAGGCGGAATACGATGAAGGTTCGCAAAATAATTCCGGTGCGGATGGCGGCATTCTCCAATTGGCATCCAAGTCTCCGACGCTACCCTGCAATAGCCGTCCAACCAGGTACTAGTGCTGGAGTCTCGCAGCGGGTAGCGGGGCCCTGTTGCAGTACCCGTTCTGGAGATTCGAGGGGAATTGGGGTAGCGGGGTCCCGAGAGTGCGGGAGCAGGGGTTAGGTCATCTATGTACCTACTAGAGGTACCTATGTATTAGTACCGCATTAGCTGACTACCTAACATCTATCTCGGTTCTTAGGAGGTATTATCGTTATCAAAAGGGGGTAAATGGTCATATACATAATTTCTGTTCTGCATTGTTCACCCACCTAGGTATTCATGTTGTTTCGACCTAAGAACATATTCTTTTGATTAATTTTGTGATAATTAATGCGTTTATCTAAGTAACATTAATACTAAGGTAACCTAAAGTAGTCTTGTTTCATCCAGCTTTGTCTAATACAATGCTTATTATTACAACTGTTATCTCTGGTAACAAGAGCAAATTACTTATCTTAAATGCTTTTCCGCCGCCGGATTTCATCTTCGTTCTGTGGCTCTTCTTGCGGGACCTCTCCTCCCCGAGCCTCTTCTCCCTGAGTCTCTTCTACCTGCGCAGCCTCTCCCTGATGAACCTCCCCCTGAGGAGCCTCTTCTCGAGGAGCTTCTTCCTGATTTGGCTGTAGGGGCTGAAGCAATGTCTCGTCCCCAGTGTTATTCTCTTCCTCAGACTTTTCCTTCATGAAATACTTCCGCGTGAAGAAAGCACCAACTAACAAGAAGAGAACGAAGTAGAGGACACCGTTGAATAAACTGACACCAAAGTATCCTGCGGGAGAAGCTAATATGGCCCCTGCAATAGGGGGTCCAATAAGGAATCCAACTCCCTGGAAGCCTTCAGCTACCCCAAGTCGAGCTCCAAAAGCGGGATCGGTAGAATCGATACGATCGGCACGACCATTAGAGTAGAGTTCTTGTAAACAAGGCGCTATTAAAGAAATCAATCCACCGTCCACGAAACCGTAGCAGACGACGAACTGGATAGCTCCAGCCATATTATCAATAGTATACCACCAAAATAACAACGCACTGGTTATCAGAATAGTGAATTGCCAGATAATTAGCGCCGAGGCAGATTCTGATAACCGGTTCAGAAACAGGCGGCCGAGCAATGACGACGCGTTAAGGCCTGCGAGTAGGGAGTCCCCGACTTCCGGAGATTGTTTTAACTGATCGCGAACAAAAGTTGGGATAAAGTAGAACGGCACATCCACCCCAACATTCATCAGAAGTGCGCAGGTGCTGAATACTGCGAGTTTCCAGTCGAGCAAAGTACGCCAGGGTGGCATCACCGAGTTTTCCTCTTCCTTCTTTTTCGGCCTCACAAGGAGACACGCTATTAGTAATAGTCCACCGTTTATCGAAGCGAAGACTCGGCAGGCCCAGTAGAAACCGACTTTCTGTACCAATTGGCGAAATAAGATCGGGTAGATGATACCCCCAATACTCGAACCGCTCATCGCGATGGCGGTGGGAAGTGGGGCTTTGTTCTTTTCGAAATGGCTGGATATTAATGCGATGGCCGGCACATACATCATGCCGCATCCTAAGCCCAGGGCTACGCCAAACGCGAGGAAGATAGTTGCGTATGACGTTGCAAAGCTGGTACCAAGTAGGCCAATGACGTTTAACACGCTTCCGACATAAAAAAGGTATCGTACATAACCCCTATCGTATAGATAACCGCTGAGAAAGGCGATAATACTGAGGAGGAAGCCTTGCGTTGTTCCAATCCATGAAATAGTTGACGGGGAATAGGAGTCGAGTAAGTTGTCTTCGTAGTAAGACTGGAAGACGCCGAAGGAGTTACCTAGTCCCATGGTGCAAAAGCAGACATAGAAAGATGCGATAACCTGGTTCCATGTCTTCCAGCTGGTCTTAGAAAGTGGAAGTTGGGGATAGACGATGGGTCTTGGTTGGTTTTGCTCCACTGCAACAGAGCCTCGCCTTCGGAGCATGGACGGGTAGCTCACATATCGTGACGGGTTGAAAGGCCCAGGCTGAGAGCTTCGGTTCTGCGACATGGCTGTAAGAGTGATGTATCTTGAAGAGGGTGATGTATCTTCAGCAAATTTCCTGGTGACTCGCTTTCATACTTCCAAAGCCAACTTCCAAGGGACATAAGTACTTCATAAAACAACCCAGAACAAAATCCGTATGTGATCAACAAAGCTGAGTAGTATCCCCATGCAGAGTTCCAAAACTCTCAGAAGCAGTACCCCTATGTGTCTGTACAGGAATACTTTGTTGTTCTTAGTCCAACTCATTCCTTATGACCTGCAAGATACCATCTTATATGCATAACGATTATCTACCGGCTATACTGTGAGCTTCAATGGTAGAAAGAAAGCTACTGAGCGTTTGCTTGTATTAGTTTGCTCCTATCGTCCTATATGTTGAACATAGCTTCTAAATGTCAATGACTCTCGCACCCACCCCCCCACTCTATAAAAGGCAAAGTCTCTACTATAGAATGGAAAATTTTCTTGTCGTGTTACCATGTAACATGTATACTGATACCAGTAGAAGAAATGGGGTGACTAGATACCTAGGTAGGTTGACTACCTACCTACCCAGACACCGAATGCCGTCTCCCGATGCCTGACATTCGAAGGGAAGCCATCTTCAAACGATCACAAATGTCTGTGACGCACCTATACCCTCTTTAAACTCATCGATGACAGACATGAGTTGACATGCTTCTCGAAAATCCATGAAGTGTTTCTTCGATCGCTGCCAACCAGGATTTAACCCTTTGAGAATGATATTCTAGATCTCGTCATTCTCTCGAATTCCCCGCTCTCAAAGTTGACTTTTAGGTTCGGAATATCAGCTTTATAGGCTTCGCTGCCCATGAAGCTGGTGTATAGTCTCATAAGTTGAGCGTGTTCTTCTAGGCTCAGCCTAGGGTCTTCTGTCTCCTCCACTTTCGATGGAGATGAAGAATAGCCGAATACATCTGATTTCGATTCTAAATGTTGCGTTATATCTCTCGTTGAGCCGATTAGTGCAATCATTGCAGATCGGAAAGACGCGTCGCATGCAGGTAGGCCAAGCTTTTGAGCAGTGCTAGGCTCTATCATGTAACTGCAGGGTCCGTCAGAATCGTCTGAAGACATCATACCGCCTCGCCTGTCTACCTCCATAGTCACAAGGGCTCTTGCAATCTTGTACCAGTCAGATAGCATTTCTTCCAGATCGTTGATTGAGTCTATGCAAACCTCGATGGCGTATAGAGTTTGCCAGGCAATGGGCCGAGCCCAGAACTCGAGTAGCTTAGCCGACATTGTACCGAGCTTCTCAATATCTTCCCCGTCTATGTTGATCGTAGTCCGCGCCCACCTGGGGCTTAGAGTCACCTCCCACCCGGAGCTTAGTTTACAAATCGTCATGTCGCCCTCGCCGTCCTTGACGTCGCTATTGCGGCGGTGGTCGAAGTAACGCCGCATGGTGCGGAAATGACTCCTGGTGTCGACCCATAAGCTATGCAAGTCCTCGCCGCGGGCTTTGAAAGTCTCAGTAACAAAGTCCCCAAATGAACCCTGGACGAGATGAAATTGGAATTCTAGGAACGAGAAATCCATCTCATAAGACATGCATAAGTGGTCCGTATTGAGTGTTTAGCCGGAATCGATTTTGGTGCTAAAAACACGCCGGTCCTTGGCACCAATGGCTTCATATTCACGACTCTCTTTATTGCTAGACTGCCAATTCTCTAGAGATCTGTGACGTAAGCCTATTCTGCAGTTTCCGAGAAGGCTGTAATGGGTACCAGCAGGGTCTCTCGGCAGATGCAGATAGGAATGGCAGTGTGGAACATATACAATGACGTCGAGTTCGGTACTAGCGGGAACCTCGAAATCACATGGAATATTTGGAAAGGATGCTGCTCGTCCAAGTTCGCATGAGCTAATTGTATGGTATGATTTGAAGCTTGTAAGAACACGACCTTGGATGCTTAGAGTTCCCGTTATACTATTGACGCTAGGTTGTCGTTTAAACGAGTTAGATATGCCTAGGGGTATCTGTGGTAGAAGGTGTCGAGTACGACAACGTCGTCGTCGATTTGTCGTGAACAGCATCCAAACGGTCTGCTCGGTACTAAACCATATGGTATCCAAGTCCTTGAGTTCGCTTGACGGAACCTTGTCGGAATATCTTACTCCGAAATAAAATCGTTGATTGGTGTTGGGGAATTCATGGTAGAGACCTAGTTGTGACTTTTTGCTTAATATATCCATCGCATTGTCGCTGTAATTGGCAGCGTGGCCAAGATACACTAGCACCTGTAGGTAGATTGTTAAAAAGGGAGGTAGTAATGCGAGCATAGCCACTGGGCGGCGCAAGGCTTTCTGGTTGAACCCAGGAATGTCCTACCTGTCAAAATTAACAATTTCATTAATATTAATCTCTCCAACTTGTCGATAAACAACACTATCTGCTTCAGATAAGAGTTAGTATGCTCTTCAAAGATTAAAAGTTTCTGTAGACTTAAGGATATAGAGAGAGGTAGGTATGTATGCGTCTTTGAGCGTCTGAAATAAGAGCATACAGCAAGATACTCCTACGGCATAACAGTTTTACGACGCAAATTGAATGTTACATACAATACATGTGCCATTTCAACATGACGAGCCTTCACTAATCCAGCGTGTTCGCTCCTTACCCACTACGTAGATGAATCCCCCCTCCAGTCGCTTATTCCTCAAAGCGCCACGACGGCCCCAGCGAAGCCTATCGCTGCAGCCGCGCCAAGTGCGAAGCCCGTCTCGCGTGGCAGCGCCGCCCCCGCATCGGACACCGACGATGATAGGGCGGCGGATGTCTCCGCCGCAGAGGAGGATGCAGCTTCAGACGCAGAAGATACAGCAGCAGTGCTACTATCGCTGCGACTAATCGTGGTGTCAGTTTGGATGGAGAGAAGTATGGATGATGTATCGGTCTGAATGGATAAAACTCCAGTGGTTCCCTCGTCCGTTGCGGGGGCGGACCCGGAAACCGACTCAACGGGGCCGCCGGGGTTTATTGTCTGGCGCGGTTTTACTTCATGCATGGGATTGACCGGCTCCGGGGCTACAGCCGAGACCAGGGTGTTGCTCACAAAGGCAAGGGCTAGAGCTGACTTGCTGTGCATTGTGAATCTTGCTCGTAGTGGAAACAATTTGGTAAGGTAGAGATAGTTATGAAATCAATTGATGTCAAAGGTAGGAACGCTGTTAACTGAATGCTCTGAATCTAAGAGACGCCGAGTTGACAGCTTTATAAGCCCCTGAATCTCGGAATTCCGTATTGTGGAGAGTTCATTGCGGAAAGAATTGTCTTACCCCGGACCCGACATGGCCGCTTTAGTTAAGGTGACGTCGGGGTAGCAGGGATGCCTGATTCCCCGCGATCAATATTCAAGCTCCCTTGACTGTGATAGTACAGATTCCCGGCGTGGCATCTGTGACAGACCGCCTCGGCCCGTTTTGTGGTTACATCAACTTAGGGAGCTGCCGTCAACAGCAAAAAGCTAAGCCTATCACCACATGAAACACTAGTTTTTTTTTTTGCATCAGTATCATCAACCATACCGATATTCACAGATGAGTGACGTTATCGTAGCACAAATTAATCTTTTAGCTAGCATGGATCGGGAAGCTGCCGAGACCCGGCCAATGAGGGCGCGATGAACACGAATCTAGCTGAGATCTCGAGCGCACGGGTGCTACCTAGCTGGCTTGCAAACAACCAGACGGTTGATAGAAGCTGGAATGAAGCTAGAGGAAGATCATCTCATCCATCGCCATACCATATCCGATTGACAACGCTTCTTGCGTAGTTTTAGGGCTCTTTTGACGTTGTAGGAGGAAAGTTCTATGTTCGTAAAGGGGGTGATGGTAAGCATTCCTACACTGCGTTGTGCCAGCGCACACATACGATGAATCTAAGAACATTTATCTTGCCAACTGCGACTCTAAATTCTTTAGCCATCGAGTTCAAAAGGATTTTATTGCCACATCCTCGTGTGCTGATAAACCACGCAGTTGCTTCATACGAGATATGTAAATGTGTCGAATCAAATGACAATTTGCAGCTTGATCTCACGTAAGCCGACGCACACACGGGCGAGTATGTAAACTTAATAAAGCATGAAGGATCGCGCCTCGCGCTCTATGGAGGAGCATGGTGGTCGCCGGAGTGGTCACTGAGGGCGGAATGTACTTTTGGAAAAAATCAATTATCGAAATAAAACCATACCTAGTAGGTAATTTGTTAGTATCCATTTCTTACATAGCACGCATTGGAATCCGGTGGTTTAGTTAGGTTAAATAATGTGATTAAACCTCTGAAGTACCCGATGTCCTACGCCAGCTTAGCATTTGTCGGCTTGCCTGTAACAAATGTAGAAGACATAAAAGGGCAAACGTATTTAACCAATGTTTGATAGTATGCCGATCGAGATGACTGAAGATGGAGCTCCTCTTGTTTTGACCGGCATATATGTCAGTGGCGTTTCGAACGAGAAAAGCCGCATCTCTCGGTGTCGAATACAGAGGGCTCTGTGAGTTGGTGACCTAGCGTGTTGTAGTTATTGTAGTTATGCAGACTCTAGATACCTTACGTAGGACTTGCACTTCTTTACCATATGCTGTAGTTGTATCGGGCACACGGTTCGGTGTTCGGGAGACTTCCCACGAAGATGAAATATGTTGCATCTTCACGAACTCTTATGTATGACTGCCAACTTCATGGCTAGGTCGCGTTTCTTCTAGAAAATACTTACATAGATTTTAAGATTGAGGCTTGGTGGCGTTCAGCTGAATGGCTGCCACATGGTCCGAAGCGGGGCACACGATATATCGAAGATAGTAAGATCCACGAATGAAACATCTTCTCACTTCCTCGGTGAAGTAGTTCGGGCCGTTAGTCGGATCGCTGCTCTGGGTTCTTTGCCAGAGACGATTTGTCATCACGTTTCTTGTTGCCTCGCCTCTTCGGTAGGCTATCTTGGCGTCTTCTTGTGATTCCGTTGCAATACGACCCACCCTATATGTGGTGTATTACGCGTCTATCTTCAGCCGCTCCATTTGCTTTTTCTTTCACGGCGTTTGGCCAAGCTAGGCCAAGCAGTATTGCTACTACTCAAGCTGACGAAATTTTAGGTATTAAGCATGCTACTATTTTTGCCTGTGCTGAGTCCTGATCACAGCACTGTTGGCTCGCCCTGTTTCTGTCCAAACATTAACAACCGAACAGCAAATATGATATAGCTACCCAGATAGACTGCAAAATGTTTAATTGAATTATTATCTACCTAGGTTCTGTTCATTTTTCAATCCTCCCGTCACGTTGATCTTGAGTTACCTACCTCACAATGATTTTGCTAGCATTTTCTCGCCTGATCTGGCTACCTATTATTCTGTGGCTTACCACGGCCATGAGCCAGACACTTCCCAGTAACTCGTCTATCGACCTAGTTCCCATCTACCAACCTCAATTCGACAGTTTGAGACATAATCCCGCCAACTTCAATCCTCTCCTTGGTGGCCAAAACTGGACCATGTGCTGCGCTCTAGCTGTTAACGAGAGTTTTATTATTGAGAACGAGACGTTATACATTCGGCCTGGCCAGACCTTCTTCACTGGTACCCTTGCTGGCCTAGAGGCTTATCCGAGGTTTCCGTGTGGCGCTACATACAACGGTTCTTCACTAAATGCGCCTCGTCAACAGTTCTGGATCGACTATCCATGGTGCTATAATCATTGCCCCGGATGGCCAGTAACAAGAGCAAACAATCTCGAAAAATGGCTAAAGCCCATGCTTTCCTTCATACTTCCATCTCTGATATTCTGTCTCAATATACCCCGACGCCGTCGCTTAGATTTGCCAGCCCGGTTGTTTTCGGACAACTCGCTAGATATATCCACTCTCCTAATCTTCGCCCTTAAAGTGCCTTTCGCTTTTCTTGTCGTCACAGTCGACATAATCATCTGGACTTCTGTATCTCTCTCAATTGCTGGCCCAATGCTCACCTCAGGCATATATGAAGCCCTTCTTGACGCTAGAGTCCTGGCGTTCCTAGACAGCCGAATTAAAGAGAATACTCTGACTGTCAAGGAAAAAGCTCATACCCTCCTTTCTATACTTATCGGGAATCTGGACGGCGATGCCTGGCACTCTAGCAAACTGTTTGTACAAGATTTACCGTCGCATAACGTTCGGAAGAGACCTAGCCACAGTGGGAGCGCAGGAACACTCGTCCCGACGGAGGCGCAAGATTCTATTGCTGCACCTGACTGGCCGTTGAAAGCTAGCTTACCTACAACACCTAGCGATTCGGCCTCTACTGTTCTGCCTGGACGCATCTTCCGGACTGAGTACCAACGGCGGAAAACCCGCGCCGTCAAGTCGGGATTAAAGTCCATGCTGGACTCGCAAGTTAGCTACGGAAGTTCAGTTGGTGCTCCCGTGTTATTCTACATTGGCTCTTTCATCTGGTCGGTGTACGAAGTTGAGGAAGATCTAGGCTCCTAGTAAGTGTTTCGGTCTGATAATACAAGTAACCCTATACTCTCACTCTCAGACTCTAATAATAATGTATACCAATAGTCTCACAGCGCATCAGTTGGCATGTGGGATGTTCTGGATGACGATACCGCATCTAGCACTTGTCAGCTGCCTGCTCCTTGCTGGGAACAATCCAAATATTTGGCAAGGTGCCATCTCTGAAAGTCTACTCAACGACGACAATCCCTTTTCTACGCAACTTCAAAACCTTGCCCTTACCGATAGAGATTATGGATCGAGCCGCATTCGAGGGATTATCAGAAGACCTACATTTAACAGTATACAAGCGACGACTAGTTTCAATCCACCTCGTCCCGGAATTTTCGACCAATTTTTTACATTGGCATTTAAGGAATCTAAGCACCAACCCGCATGGATGTGGAATAGGGGGCCCAATAAGGCTATGTGGATCTATAAACTCGGCGAAGAATATCCCTACCTTCAGCATATGCGCGAAGAAGTTTTGGAAAATAGATTTAGTCGGGACCTTTGGACATCGGGCCTGTACGGCTTTGTCCTTTACTTCGTGCCGACAGTCTTTGGCATAATAGTCAGGTATGTCTCCAACCCCTTCTTATATTTGCCTACTGAACGATTTAAGCTACACAACCCCTCAGATTGGCTTCGGATGCCGCTCGATCATCATGTTGACATACGTTGCGTCGCAGCTATGTCTCCAGATACTGTGGCTCCTTCGTTACCACTTTTTCCATGGCAAGAACAGGGCAATCAACGACTCCAGGCATACCACAACGAAACCAACTTGGATCAGCTACCTATGGTATCTATTATTTCTACTCTCTGCACTTCTCGGCGCCTTAACTAGTATAGGTGGGACAAGTAAGTAATAGATAATCATCCATAACTAAAAGACGGGCATGCATCTAATTATGTTAAACAGTATTCGTGCTGGCAAACGTTCTCACCAATTGTTTCTGCGCTCTGCCGGTAAGACATACTCTCAAACTATTGAAGACCCTGAACTAACAGCGTCGTAATACAGGCCAAGTATTGGTGGGATCGTTGGACAAACCCCCAAGCTCGCATATTTGTGGATGACGCAACATACGAACAGGTCTACTACGCCCAGAAGTGGTGGTTTCCAGCTGGTATTGTCAGTGTAGTCTTTATGATAATTGTTGCCTATATCGGGTGGTGGTATCAGCGGAGTCTACGCCAGCGCTTTCGTGATCTGGTGGAAAGAATTGATTATCTCGATGAGCTGGACCTATCAGATGGCAACGAGAGTTTAGCTAGTAGCCGGCCACTTCACGACGCATAGGACTAGGATTGCAAAAGGGTAATTAGAACACAGAAAGATCATGGCCGTGGCAGTTTCAGTTGAGGTGTACGGAAAAAGGAAAGAAATTTTAGACTGGTGGTTTCCAGCTGATAGAGTCAAATATCTGAGCTTGCAGAAGCGTCTATGAATGAAACAACACTATTATATGAATGTAAGACAATTGTCTGGTGAAGATGCATAATCAAACAAAGATACTAAAGTTGTCATTTAATTAAACTATCACGACTTTATTCGGACTGCCATAAAAGTACCTACCTAATCTAAGATTTAAAACAAATATCACCGCCTACCTCTTACTAAGTTAGTCGCAGTTTAAGATATATCTACCTCTCAACCAGCCTCTTTGCATCGACCTACGATGCCTCTCACACTAACCGAGCTATTCACGATCCATTAATTCATATATGTACCTATTGACTGGGTAACTAACTTTAAGACTTCGCTCAAACCTGGATACTTGGTTGTAAGTTAGATGAAATGCGGTCCATCAATTCTATCCTCACTTTTGAGTTAAGATCCTTCATTAGAAACTCTATGATAGACAAATGGCGTTCTATTCATATTGGATATAACTGCAGTCAGCGACGAATGCATTCCATGAGAAGCCTAGTGAATTATGTGTGCCTACACTAATGACCACTGCCTAGGACATAATAAATGACATTCACGGCAACCACGTGAGGATTGCAGACTCTGGCCCTACGCAGAGAATTTCTAAGGCCTGCAACGTATAGCTCAGGGCCGATTTAAATATAGTCTACTTCCCATCCCTGAACCTTCTTTTCAACCACATCACCCTTTACTAAACTGTTCGCCCCCTTAATAAATACAACCAACCTCAACTTCCTGAATTTCAAAGTCCAATAAGCTCAAGACTGCTTCTGCCTAAAATGGCTAACCAAAACAAGCGGCCTTCGCAAGTTGCACCAAGCCAAAATGGCAGTTTGGCCTACGATGCTAACAGCTCCTTACAAATGAGGTACGCGTACAATGGCAAGCCGGATTCTATAGTACATTACCTGGTCACAATTAGGATTGCTAATTCTTGTCACACTAGCGAGCCTCGTCCAGGAACCCTTTACCGCACAGGCCCTACCATAGATGGATGCTCTTATACGGCTGCGCCCCCACAAGTACGAGGAGTAACTAAGGAGGACTTCGATTTTCTAACTTCCTTTTTACTCGGCGACGCCGTGAAGAATACGGAAGACGTCCCGATGTCATCACAGCAGGAGGTTTCGAGCGCAGTTAACCCGCCCATGGCCAACCGAGGACGAGCAGGTACAGGACGTCCTGTCGCCACTATATTGAAAGTTGGAAGAAGTCACAAAGGCATCCTTCCCAACGGAGGGAGCCAAGGTGGAGAGGTACCGCCGTCGCAGAATTGTTCACTCCATATCGGCAATCTACCCCCTGATTGTACAATATCGGACTTGCTAGGCTCCATCCGCGATATCGGCAAGGTGTATGCCAGCAACATCCGACCACCGACGAATGAATACCACACCGCTGCTGCCAAACTCGTCTTCTGGGACAGGGACGCCGTCGACAGGTTTCTTAAGCTAGCCTCTGAGGGAAAGTTCACGGTTGGAAGATACGTGCCAATTGTTCGTATGAATAACCATCGCGCAGCGGCACAGTCCCAGTCGATCCTTTCGCGAGTGCTTCTTATCCGTGGCCCGCGCCAGATTGTCGAACAGAGTTACCTGGAGAACTTCTTCCGCAAGCTCTTCAGGTATGATCTAGAGACGGTGGTAGTCGTGGATCGATCCGAATTTTTCACGAAACTGGAGTTTCGGTTTTCATCTTACCGATGCCAAGCATCAAATGCTATGAAATATGTGGTCATGGCCTCGAAAGGTCAATGGATTCCCAGCATTGTGTTCACGGAGGAGGAGCAGAAGTTGTGGTACTCGGTACAGCCTTACTGGGGCATAGATCCTTGTGCTTGAAAGACCTAACATTCGGACTCAACTCGATCACGACTGACTCCTTAAATATTCTATAACTTATTCGTTTATATCAGTCGGCTACTACACCCCCCTTAAGCATAAGCACCTAGGTAGTTAACTAGGATTATCACTACCTATCGTCAAGTCAAGACAATACAGCTGATCTGTCTATCTCTCTTAAGTGAAACAAATCCTCTTTACCATAATCGAGCTATCGATGAGACAACTCCAATAACAAGTCCCCTATTGACACAATCCTGCTGCCTCACCCTGTTGTCCCACGACAGTTTCATGTGGGTAGACTTCTCGTTACTGTGCCATACACTCCGAAGGACCATACTTTGCAGGCGACTAAAAACATTGCAGCACTTAGAATGGGCTAACTGACTCTTTATACATAGGTATGTCTAGCATTTTTTTCTGCCTACCTAGCTTAAGACAAGTCTATTAACATGTGAAAGGCATGAAGCTCTTTAAGGCAATGTGTAACCCCCGTCAATAATCAAGTCGGCTCCTAAACTCCTTGTCAGTTTCTTTTTGAGCAACGGCTAGGCTGATAATACTCACCCGTCATGTAACTGCTGGCATCACTGGCCAGGAAAACATACGCCCCTTTTAATTCTGAAGGCTTGCAGAACCTACGACCGGGAACCATCTCGTTCCACTGGCTTCTCCACTCCTTGGGATGCACATCGAGCACTGTTTAGTATGTTAGAGGCGACATCCTTCTCTGCGTGGCAACCTAACTTACTCTCGGTTTCGATAAACCCCTGTAGTGACATTGTATCAGCACTGAATGAATCCGATGACGCAGAGACCGCTGGAGCAGACGTACCGGTGAAATGCTATTAACCCTTGCGAAATCAACCCACTCGACCGCGAGCGACTTGCCGAGATGCACGAGCGCGGCCTTGCTCGCGTTGTAGGCGGCCTGCTTCTGGGGGATGTTGACGAGCGTGGCCGAGACGGACGCGGTGAAGATGATGGACGCCCTGTGCGGCGCGTCCCCGCCGGCCTTCATCTGGCGCTCGAAGACGCGGGCGGCGGCCTGCGCGGCCCAGAAGGCGCCGTTGACGTTGACGTCGAACATGGCGCGGAACCGGTCCTCGGGGTAGTCGAGCGCGGCCACGTTCTCGGCGATGCCCGCGTTCGCCACCAGGACGTCCAGCCGGCCCCCGCCGACCTCCCGCGCCGCGGCGTCCACGACCGCCTCGACGTCCGCGCGCGACCGCACGTTGCACCGGTACGCCTTGACCGGCCGCCCCCCGTTCGCTGACGATATCTGCGCGGCGATCGCGTCGGCGTCGCTCGGCGGCGTGCTCGTGTACGTGATGGCCACCTTGGCGCCGGCTTCGCACAGCCCCCGCGCCACCTCGAGCCCGATGCCTCGGCACCCGCCCGTCACGAGGGCCGTCTTGCCGGCGAGGTCGAAGTGCGAGAGCACCGGCGCATCCGGATTGGGGTGAGGCGCGAGAACCATGGCGACGATAACTTTCGGTTTCTACACGAGTTTACCAGGTTTCCGGGTTCTAGAGAGTCGAGCGCGTATGCAAGTTGGGATTCCAGAATGACGTGAAGGTCGGAGTAGCAATTTAAGGGTGGTCGATTCGGATAGGGCCTTGGCAGGTGACAAGCGCTCGGCTCGCATTCGTGCGGGAAGATGGAATACATCATACCGAACTCTAGACTACTGGAATCGATTGCGGGTATGCATATGCGACGCTTTCTACCCTCCCCAATTAGATGCCGCGATGCTCCGGAGCCGCTATCGGGGCATAGCGGGTCTTGGAACTTCTCCTCATACTATCGATGAAGCTAGAAGCTAGGGACAAAAAAAAATACCTTTTGGTAATAATGCTTCAAAGTCATCTTGCTAATATTATTTCTAGATATTTTGTAATGGAATGCAATTTTATGTTGAAGGGCAATGTTTGAAGAGAATTCGATCAAAGATCGGTTGATAGCCCCATCATAACTTTGAGTGTCCTCCTGACCCCCTTTTCACCTGTTCGGACGCCATCGTGATTGGGGTTCATTTTCTCATTTTAGCATATGAATGTAGCTCAGCAACTAGATATAAGGTCTTGCTTACCTGCTTGTTCATTCCTGCCTGAACATACGTGCCCACTTTCTTCGTAGCGAATACGCCGGCTTGGATGTCAGATTTGATGCTGGTACACACTAGAACGGCATCTGCGGCGTTGCTGAGACCGAATGGTTCACGATTCGTTCCGTCATATCACGAGACGCAGTAGCCAGGTTAGGATAAACACATCATCGACACCGAACGATAGATGATGATATTATATGAAACAGTTAATACTAGGTATGGTAACGAGTAGACTACTTTATTTGGTTAAGTTAGGTATGGTTGGTATATGATGGTGTAATGACAGCCAGATCGCTCTATTTCCGGACTCCCAAATTGGCAAATTGTTTTTCCCGCATCGCTTAATTGTGCATTACATCCTGTATGCCTTGTAGGTGTTGTCACCTGGTTTGTGGTACTCCGACAAGCCCTTGTTCCAGCGGACCAGTTTGTCGGTGGACTCCGTGGCGCTGGGCTTGCCTGCCTCGTACATGCTATCCAGGCGATCCAACGCTTCGTCGTTTCCGTTGCGCCTCTTCCGCCATACTCTTCGGAGGATGAAAATGACCGCGAGAATGATAATGAGGCCCCCTCCACCGCCAGCAATGCCAGCGACAGCCGCCACCGGCAAGGGGCCGATCATTCCGCTGTTCGTTGGCTGCGCTTGGGTAAGAGCATTTCCATTCGAGTCGGCCACGGCGCTCTGGCCAGCGGCAGTGTCTTGCTGAGGGAGTTGTGTGGCTTGGACAGCTGCAGCTGATGAAGAGGAGATTGTGGTTTGTGTGTCTAGGACACTGCTCGTCGACTCTGGGATGTTGAGGCTAGTGGCGACGCTATCGACAATGGAGCTTGATGTCTTGGTGGAGCTTGATGTCTTGATGGATGTCGCGAGTGTTGTTGGGACGGTAGCCGAAGTAGTCGTCGGAGTCCCGACTATGAAGGTGGTGTTTGGCTCAGATTCGGCCGTCGTCGTTGCCTCTACCGTGTTGGAAGTCGTAGCGTCCGTTTTTCCGGGAGCTTCGGGGTTGAGCGCCACAGCTGTAGTCTCGACCGGTGTCTCAGGTAATGCCGTCGTCGTTGACTCTGCGGTTGTCGTAGACGATTGCTTATTCGAATCATCATCGCTGTCGTTGTTATTGTCATCGGCATCGGAATTGTCGTCGTCACCGTCATTGTCCTTCAAGCCGTTTGGCTCGGGTGTTGCCTTTGACTGCCCAGCCTCAGTCGCAGTAGCGCCGGCAGTTGCAGTTGTCTCCGGGGTCGTCTTCCCGGTTTCCGCTGCCGCTGTTGTTGCCTGGGCATCTCCGCTGTTCCCCTCATCATCATTACCGCCGAGAAGGCCATTACCCAAATTCCCTACAGTATTTCCTAAACCATCCAGAAGGCCAGCCATCGTGGAATAATAATGCGAAAGAAAAGAACACCAGGTTCAGAGAAGAGAAGACGACAAAGGAACGATGTGACGCTACGGGTATCTCACATCGAATGTTGTTATTCGGAATTCCTAATGGATTTGGGAATACCAGAAGAGGTTTCGTTCGACAAGCCGAAGAAGGGGAACATCATCCTGGAAGTAAGAAAACCAAGCCTCTGCCATGCTGCCGATGAATCGCGAGGAAAGGCTTGGTCGAGGTCATAACCCGACCTTTCGGCACAATCGTGGTTTCATGTTCCCTGACAAAACCAGCCGTGGCGTGGTGTTGTGTGCCAAGGGAGGATTGATCTTCGCCGGATCCGCTGATTGATAATCACTCTTAGCTGAGGCCCCTGTAAGGACCCTGCATAGTACCCCTGGGCTAGGCGATCAAACCGTCTCCGGCTCATTTGGTTCCCTCCCAGCCTCCACGGCACCCTAATGGTCACCACTGTCTTTGTTTTTTAGTATGAAGCAAAGCCCCTGTTTATCATGGGCATCTGCAACAAATAAAGGATAAAGATAGCTCATCATCTTCGGTGATGCCGCAGATGAATCTGCGTGGTTACGAGTTCAACACATTGCATTGACTCAATTGCCTTTGTCAACATCGAGTGGTGCGAACTAGATGATTCCTGATACGTGAACGCATCCGAATCGCACGAGTTGCTTCTCTGTAATAACTGCACCAGCGACTGGGAAGCCAACATTTACATTCCGCTGCGAAAGCCGATGTGCACGATCTACTAGACCACGTTGATACTTGACGAATTGTAATGACAGGCAATACGATTCAATCTCAAGTCCTTGTATCTCTATCACACGGCCCTATCAAGGCCGTCACCACCTGAGTCCACGAATGTACAGCAATATGTAGGTAATGCCTGAGGCTCCCGGAATGGTTTCAAATGTCGTGATGAAGCTTAGCATTGCCCGGTCCGTTCATGCTCCGCTGCGGTGACATAATTGCCATTGCGAGACATGATGCCTTAAGCTGTTAACGTCAAGGCAACCATCAGTAAGATGCCCAAGATAAAGATTCAGAAACGCGCTTGTTCTCATTGCCACCTAGTAAGTACTTCTGAGGCTGGCTGAACCGGAAAAGCTGATGGTCTATCTTAGTAATTCCACAAGCTACTAATGGTTCTCGAGGCAAATTTCATGATGCTAGATGTCTTTCAGGCATGACGTCTCTCGTTCACATTGTCAACATGTGTGCATCCCTGTATCTACGTGTCCGGCTCATTGTCGTGGCCATACACTTATGCAAGATCTCATCAAGTCCGGCTAACTGCCATCTGTCATCTGGAGATGTACCGGCAGTGACTGAGGATACTCCTTGCACCGTGCAGATCCTTCGATATATACTCAATATCTTATTATTCATACAATATGTTGCTAACATCGCTAAAAGGAGCTCAATCCTACGACTTACAGTTTCAGCAACACTCGTTATGCGGATGCCAACGACACAACTTACCACCACGTGGTTACCGAAGTCAAGTCACCAACAGGACTCAGCAGTTGGTGTGTCATGTATATCCTACGAGGCATTTCTTCGTCGCCCGATCTATGAAAAGTGCCGATTTAAGTGACTCCATAGTCGAGCAACTGCTAAAGTTCCACCCGTTGAATATATCAGCGAGAGCTGTCTACATCTGGATGTCCAACTTCTGAAGGCTGATTTTGATCAACAACGAATTACCAATAGCAGAACACTTCTCGTCATCGTAGTACGGACTCACGACGAAGGCTATATCCAAAGTCACGGGAAGGATTATGGTGATGGAAACAGGTTGATCACCGAGGCAAAGGAAGTAGGAGGCGATAGGGTCACGTAGGTACAAGTTACCTATTAGTCGAGGCCTAATTATAAGCCACAGCTCACAGAATTCCCAGTGGTTGTTGTCAACTAGCATTGTCATCTTAGCACAAGGTGTAGCTGCAGCTTGTCAGACCTGTCGTCCAGAATTCCTCCAAGCACATTTCCATTGTCAACAATATCTTTAGTAGCACTGGCTGTCGCCCTCCCGTTCCATTGATACACAGTTTAAAGTCATGTGTCGTCGCATCATATACCTTCGCCTTCTGACACTCCGACTAGGGGCGGTTGGGCCCCTGAATGGCCTCTTCTTGGAGTAGGTACCTACCTATGTATAATTGAACTCTTGAATACTCATCAATCAATTAGTGACTTGCATAGAGGTAGGCCGCTTGCGAATTCCAACGGGTACGATTCCAGTCGGGAACAACGGCGATTTGGAAAGATTTCTTCCCTGATAGAATAGGAAGAAGGCTTACGTAAGTAGTCAACGTGGGCATAAGCATTAAAGACTTAGTCATGCGAGGGTCTTCATTATCTAAAAAAAAAACAAAAACTTAGTTTGTAACGCTAAGGATTTGAATCTAGGGCCTTTTGAGATAGGGAATTAGCGGTAAACGCCTAAACCCCGGGTTATTGTGTTATCTACCTAACTAGGTGGGGGACTTCTAAATTTAGAAGAGCTATGAGGCTGTGTTTAGACAAGTAGCTTAGGTACCTAATCTCACGTAAGCCCTAGCCTATTAATTATTTCCTAATTGGTCGATTTGTTTCCAGCTCGCACAAGACCCTTCCCTAAAGCTGGGGCAAATGCTTCTAAATCGGGCCTTTTTTTCAACTCCACCACAAGATGGAGTTAATGCTCATGGAGGTACACGTAGATTAAATAGTACTTTAAAAACGAAGACACCAGCCATGCCTCTACCATACCTTTAGTCAGACATAATCTTCTCAGTCATTACTCTGAACGATAGACCACCGACAGTAGCGGGCTTCTGACAGTACAGCCGATTGCCAAACTAAAACTCTAGCTTGTGGGCGTGCTGTGCCATAGGGTTGCAACGACGATCCTATCCTTGGCTACCTAAGTCAACTTCAGCGATCCTCGAACAACCGTAAAATCTCCGTTCTCATTGACGACAGGATCGAGTGGGAGCTCTTAATAGCGCACCGAGCGTCTAACATCATGGTCGAGTCATCTTGCCGCGTTCGATACACTCGAAGGATCTTCCCAGCGAACGCCCCTCAACAGAAGACAATCACGAAATTATCTATCCTCGATGGAACAGTTATACGATTCGCACCATGTAGTGCCATCTGGCTTTACGACCAAGTTGGGAATGCCGACGCCCGCGATTCTATCGTGTTCCAACGCCTTGAAGAAGGGCTCAAGCGGACTTTAGATGACTATCCGCATTTTTCAGGTCAGCTACGGTGGGCGTCCAAGGAGGATGTGGAAGGGGACGTCAATCCCAACTATGTCGGTCGGCCAGTTGTCGTGTACGGAACTGGCGAGGGTCCTGGAGTCGAATTGATCGTAGCAGAGGATAGCCGGGAACTTAGTGCTGTCGTGCCGAGCCACGATGAGCGGACAACGGTGAGGCAGGTCTGGAACGCTACAGATTTCCCTCAGTATGAGTTCCAGCCCCAAACAAAGCTAGCATTCTCCAGCTTAGCAGAGTTCGAAGGTCTACCGGGCGCGGCTATTCAATTAACAGCTTTCAAGTGCGGCGGGTTTGCAGTCAGCATCAAGTTCACGCACTGTCTGTCGGATGCGACCTGTCTCATGCAGTTTGCTCATGCCTGGGCAGCGAACTCACGATTGCTCTTTGGAGATGACAGTTCCGATACTGCTCGCATCATCAACGAGAAACCGCTGTTTGACCCTTCGCAGCTGGACCAGCATGCTAATCTGACCGCTGGGGCTCATCCAAATCCTGAGATGATCAACAAGGCAAGGTCGTTACCCATGCATCGCTACGATTGGTGGGGCGCTGATGCTCCCGGGTACCCTAGCTGGGCCTCAGCGTCGTGTGATGCGACGAGACCAGCAGCAGAGGAGCTGGCCGGTCTAGAGCTTAGTCCATCGACGTTCGTCCCTTGGCCCACGTGGAATATGGCGGCGCCCGTAGAACATGTGCAGATTCGCTTCAAGGCGGAGACGATCGCTAAAATGAAGAGAGCCGCCGAGACCAGCCTCCCGGAGTCTCTAAGTGGGCAGCGGGTCTCACGACTAGACGCTGCCCTGGCACACGTATGGACCCTTGTCAACCGTGCACGGCAGCATGAGAATACTCAACATGAGGTGTACCTAAACCTCACTCTGGGACTCCGTAGTCGAGTCGAACCGCCGCTTCCGAATACCTTCACAGGTTCTCCGATCCTATTGGCCCATGTGGCCAAAGCTGGATCCGAGGCGAGCACTGCGACAATCGGTGCAATTGCGGGCTCGATAAGAGAGGCCATGTCCCGGTTTACCTCTGAAGCCGTGTCTGCGCATCTTCACGATGCGGCCTTCGAAGTCAGCCCCCAGCGCCTATGGCAAGCCTTCCTTGGCTTGAACCACGCGCTTGTCACTTCGTGGGTCAGGACACGTGCTTACGAGGTGGACTTCTGCGCGACACAACAGCTGGCAAGGTACGTCCGAGGCGTGATGCCGCTCTTGGACGGGCTCATCCAAGTCATGGACGTGGCGGACACTGGCGATTTTGACATTAGCGTATGTTTGGAGAAGGAATCGATGCAGCGGTTTCTCCAAGATCCCATGCTAAAGACATATGGCCTTTGAGATGGAACTTCTGTCTTGGTAAGAATTTTACATCCGAAATTTATAACCTTGAAACATTTACAGTACAAGTTTACCGTGTGAAGCGTAATTGGTACTGCTATTATGCCCTGTAAATATAGGGATGCTGGCGCTGAATAGCTCAACAAGGAGCTGCTAGTACGCCCTGTAATTATAAGGATATGAACGCTATTTCCGCTGTAATTACGGCAAGCCTCATCGCCTAACTCCATTGAGCCCGTGTTGAGCCCACATGTTTGGTAATTACAGGGGGTATGCGCTGTAACATTTTCATCTGTAATTTTTATTTTGGTGGTTACGCACTGAGCAATTTCGAAAGTGCCGGAATGCCCTCACCACCGTCGTGATCCAATACGTTCAGGAATTTTACATTGACGATTGACGACCATGTCATTGAGCATGAAGATATATTGCCACAGTTTTCAACATTGCTACTTGGGATGATCTGCAGACTTGCTGCTTACATTGCGAGAGTTAAAGCAATCTGTGTCTGCCAGGCCCCCTGAAGGAACGGATGGGAGGCCCGGTGATGATGCGATGCAGAACCTCGAAGGGTTAAATGAACTTTGGTTTTTCATATGAGGTATCTAACAGCCAGAGAATAAAGAAAGAATAGGGAGGGAGGACATAGCCACTATGGGCGTAAGGTAATACAGGCCATAGGCCATGGCAATGCGAACGAATCTAGTACATACGTACCTAGATTCATCTTCATACTACTTATACGGAAGAGGAGTAGGTAGCCTTGCCATATCACGCAGGATAAAAAAATGCCAATTGATTCAATTCAGCTCCAGATACTCAGCCTATTTGATTGAAGTGTCGACGCACATTGCGCACCTAACTACCCCTAGGTGGATAGATGCGAGCCTACTTCTTCGCGACGGCAATACAAGCCACCATGGTGAGGAGAGTCGCCTTTTTTTTCATGCTTTGAGATTCCGAGCCGACTCTTCCCCAGCTGCTCCACGATATCCGCTAAAGCTTCGTCCCACCTATCTTCGTCGCTCTGGGACCAGCCACTCAGTAGCCTACCCAGGTAACTTCAGGCCAGTTGCGCCCATCGCTCAGGATTGGGTATCGTCGGAAGGCAGTCCTTCGTGTAGAATTTGATATCTTCGTGCTTAGGGTTCATTCAATTATTCGCCAAGGGAAGCATTCAGTTCCATCATTTCATCCACGGCGTCCATCGTGTTGATCCTCGATAAAACCCCCTTTTTACAACACTTCTCATGAAAAGACCTGTAAAGGGGTTCTCAATCTTGCTCATTTACACAAGTTACAGTTAATATATACGTAGGTATACAACTAGGAAATTAACAGACATCTGGTCCTGCCACCAGGGCTTCCGCGACCTGCTTGGCAACTACATCATGTATAGGGTACGTGGGATGCAAGTTGTTAAGCCAAAAGTATTCGTCGACGGGAATACCACAACTGGGCGTAAACGTGTCGACGTCCGGCGTACCACTATATAAAGTCAGTGTTTGAATTTTCATCTTGCCTCGGACGGCAAGTTGCTCCTTCAAATGAATCTCAACTCACTTCTGGTACGAACTGCAGTAGTCGGTAGTATTCTTAAGACCAGCCGTCTCCTCGTATATGCTCGGATCATCCATCACATCCCCGAAGCTTTTGTTTGAGTCATACAGCCAGACATTGACCTCGTCCGTGTGTTTGGCCTTGATCGCTGCAGCGGTGTCTGCTACTCGCTTGTTCCAATCCGCGATGGCTGCCTCCTCAGTGTCCACAGAGCTCTTCCCTTGGCCTACTGTCAATGGACTCCGGTCCACAGGTGGGACATTGATAAAGACGAAGTTCCTTGCGCCGCTGCTGTAAAGCTGGTCGACTAGGCCAGAGTAGACATCGAAAATTTTGGTGTAGAGAGGGCCTGACGAGCCCGGTCCGGATCCGTATGAGTTACCCACGTCGTTGATGCCGATCCAGAAAGCGAAGACGGAATCGGCACCCGTCCATTTCGGGGCGGATGGAGCTCTAGGAGAGCTGCCGGTATATCCCGGGATGAACTGGTTCTGTACCTGCTGCTTGACTGAGACTACGGTGGGCATGTAGGGCTGCACAAGAGCCGAGTCAACAGTCGCACCTCCGTAGGCTAGATTGTAAGTCTGCAGAAGAGATGCATTATACTTGACGGTGAGGTATCCCACCCAATTCGGTCCGTTCGATGAGGTCCATCCCGGATATGCGGGGTTTCCGAACGGATTAGATGGCGAGGGCGCGGACTGGGTAAAATCGAAGCCTGGAGAATAGCCAAGTTAGGAATATTTACATTGAGATAGAGGCCATTTCTCTTTTGCATCAGTACCTGTCTGCGTGTAGCTATCTCCGCTGGAATTCAGTTAGTATAAACTACGTAAAGCTTGGTCGGCAACGCTAACAATATGAAGGCGTGCTTGATGGTCTCCCATCCTGTCCATTCCGCTGTCGACGCGCATACCTCCTTTTTCGCATAGGGCATGGCATGAGTCCCAAGGGCGAGACATAACGACGCGGTAATGGCCAAGAGAGTCATTTTGATCGGGGATCGAGTTATGCGATTCCGATCGTGGCGAATTGGCTCTATTAGAACTCGTCTTCGGGGGAAGGCCGTTGGGTGGCGGAATGAAGAACGGACCACAGCAAAGAGCTAAAGAGAACGGGACGAAAGTTTGAGAAACATACAGGCTAGGACCAGCATCATTATATATTCAGGAACCGAGTTCAAGATTCATGCGAGATCCTTTATACCACCCTCCACACCTCCATGTGATCCCCCCTCATGGCATGTAACCCTTTGATAGTACATATTGAGCTTTGCGGGGATATCGCGCTCCTCACCACAGCATGGTTCGTTCGAAACCGTCTGTCCATTTCGCTATTAGGTGAGTACCACCTTCTTTGTAGCTGGATTTTGAAATATTCTAGGGACTGTTTCCCGTCTCCAAAGTCAGAAGTGACGAAAAGTTGGAGAAGACGGGGCACGAAGCGCCGCGGTTTTTCATCTAATGGTCAGTTCCGGATAGAACTCCACTTGCTAGTCCAATTAGAGACGAAATGGTAACGAGTCAGAGTCGCTCGTCGAGTCTGGGCGGAGGTTGAGGCTCCGGACTACGATGGGATAGGAGCTTAGCTGACACATCGAACTTCAGCCGCGACACCGGCTGGAAACCTTATCCGAGCTACACGGACAAACTCAATCAGATCTCTAGTACCCAGACAAGAGATAGTGCCTATATCGGACATTGTTTGGAGGCATGTAAGATACCTTATGTCAGATGAGATGGAATTCAGGATTTATCGATAAATATCAGGATATAAGGAGATAAAGGATAGGGGTCAGGTGGTCTTCCTGGATATCACGTGCCATCCGAGGTTTATCTAGAGGAAGATGCTGTTTGCATTTATTAGAATTGAGGACAGAGAGATGCTCTAAGAGAATAACACGAATTGACCCATCTGTCTGACAACACATGTGGCCAGGGTGGCTCAGAAGTTTGCTGTCACAATGCCAACCATACGAAGGGAAACAACTACGTTGTTGCACGAAGAATTATGTATCTAAAGGGGCTACTAGGCCCTATGTACATACAGGAAGACAGGACAAAGGGGCATGTCCAGGCCATGTCCAGGCCATGTCCAGGCCATGGGAGAACCCGTTACTCCTATCAGGCTCCAGGGATGACCCTACCCGGGAGGTAAGGGACGAGGTCCTGACAGTTGTACACTTAATGTCGTTGCAGACCTCAACTCTCTGGACCCTTGAACATTGGCGTGATCAGTTGGGTGAGAATAAGATCTATTCTTAGGTAGTTCAAGTACCCACAACTTTTTGTCTGTTGGCCTTCGTTGACATTGAGCATTTGTCTCCGCTTTTTTTCTATCTCATGCTCTGCAGGTCGTCAAGCAATGTTGCCGACTAATACACACTTTTCATCTTTGGTTCCTATCCTTACGAAGGGTAGTGTTGTGTTCAAATATTCAATCTTGTAAAATCTGGGCACCGATACTGCGTCTTGCTATATCTCCCCGGCAGCTTGGTGATAAATCTGAAGATACCTAGGTAGGTATATACGCGGTAACCAGGCTGGAAGATAAAGCTAGCTACGGCGCAGTAGAGGCGCAGGCAACCCGAGGAACTGGTAACAATGTGATTAAACAAAGAATACCCTCACATCGGAGTGGGCCTAACGTCGGGGATCCACAACCGGGCCACCCCCCACCCCCCCCCCAACCGAGCCATCTAATTACAAAATTACCCCTTCTCGACATTCCTTTATATCTTAACTTCTATACACGATATAACATTTTCGCTTAATTTAAAGTTATTAAAAATAATATCGTTATTGTTTATATTATTATAATAAGCGGTGTAAAATTAAGTGGCCCGGTGGGAGGGGTGGCCTGGTTGTGGACCCCCGACGTTAATCGTATAATTTGATAAGTTGGTAAGTTAGTTAAAAGGGATTGCGTCATGACCCAATTAGCCAATCTATCTTCTTGAGTAGTAGATAGCCTCATTAGATGCCAAGATGCAAGCCGCTTTGGCTTAATTCCTTCGATACGGCGTTGCAAGGTAGTACGGGGTATTCCGTATAGCTTCGCAACTTTCCGTACGGAATTGCCACGTAAAACCTGTCTGATTGCCTTCTCGATGTCATCTTCAGAATATTCAGTTATTTTGCTATCGAATGAGCTAATTTTTATTAAAAGACAGTCAGAATTGGTGTTGTTGTTGTAAGAATTAAATTATACTATTACAACAAGCGGTGTAAAATTAGGTGGCCCGGTTATGGACCCCCGACGTTACCTAGGTAGGTATATACGCGGTAACCAAGCTAGAAGATAAAGCTAGCTACGGCGAAGTAGAGGCGCAGGCAACCCGAGGAACTGATAACGATGTGATCAAACAAAGAACACCCTCACATCGGAGTGGGCCTATGCCAGGGAGTCTGGTATTTAACCAAATCCAACGCCTCTGGATCTTAAAACTTTACAGTCTCCCTAGGAACATTCCCACAGTTGACCGCAGCAGAGGTATGGGCACGATGGAGAATAGCAAGCCGACTCTTCACTATTTGCAGGTAAATAGCCCGTCTCAATCTCTCCTTCATTACATATTTGATTGGTCAACTTAGCTACATTGGTACTTAGGTACTAACTTAAGTGCCAGAATTCGGGATCGCAGCAGAGTCTATGGTTACTAGAGGAGTTAGGCATAGAATACGATCTAGTCCTGCACATACGCGAGACAGGACGTGCCCCGGCGGCTTTGAAAGACACGCATCCGCTTGGGAAGGCACCGCAGCTGGTCACATCTTCGGGTCGCGTAATTGCCGAGCGTAGTGCGATCGCCTTCTATCTAATCGAGACGTACGACAGCGAAGGGCGATTCAAAGTGCCCTCACCAGAGCTGGACCCAGACTGGAACAGTAATGACAACGACAAGTTCCGCGAAGAGCAACTCTTCTCGTTAGCCCTGACGGCGTTGAACCAATTTATCACTATGGATATTACCTTCGGCGTATTTGCCAACCATGCACCATTCTTGGTACGCCAGTTGATGCAAGGACTGAAATGGGGTTTCGGCAAACTGTATCTTGATGCCGAAATCGACAATTGCTTCAAGGTCCTGGATGCTGAGCTTGAGGGTCGTGAGTACTTTAACGGCACGAAGAGTCCAACGAGACTTGATTTTGTCATGCAATGGTACGTGGACTCCGCTGTCCAGGGTGTTCGACTTGATCTAAGCCTGTACCCGAGGGTCAAGGAATGGTTTGAGAGATGTATATCTCGTGACGCATGGAAAAGAGCAGTGAAAAAAGGAAACGGATACGATTTGGAATTCTGGAAAATGAAAATGCGATGAGATGGTAACACGACTGGAGTCGTCCGAGATATGTACCACAGCGCAACTTATCTAGCACTGCATTGGTACCCTTGCATAAGGCACCTTATTATGGATTCATGAGATACGGGGTTCGAAGAATTGGATACTAGTACGCAAATCTTATGCTCTGATGCTATTTCGTGTCGTCCTTTCGTGTTGTTTGAATACCCAAGGCTCTTTAAGAGGTAATGTTTCCCTTGCATAGACCACTTATTACCTTTAACTACTAAAACATAGTAAGTAAGATCACAAAATACTTTTAAAAGAAAGAACACAGCCTAAATTCCACAAGATATACCAGCCTAATAGAAACGAGCTAGACACACTGCGGAATTACATCGACGAAACCCTAAAAAAGGGATATATCAGACCATCAACATCGTCAGCATTTGTCTTAGTTAATAAAACCACAGTTTTACTAAGAAAATCACTGCCTTTCGAAGCCTAACTCATGATATGAGGTCTTTCCTTATTCGACGCAACACTTGTGCTCTGCCCATCCTTCGAGCATTGCTCTATCAAATTAGATTAACAGTGCCGCCTCCCACGTATCGATACTTCCTGCGGCTTCTCACACTCCTATTTTTCCACGGGTCCCTCACTCGCACGGGTTGCACGACTCCGGAGGGATTGAACAACATCGGCCGGCTATCCTAGTTGAAATCCTTCCGCCGTCCTGCCAATAAGCCTATTCACCCAAGCACACTTCCAATGAGCTTAAAAGCTTCCCAAGGAGATCGATATTTAGTTTAACTACGGTACCAAATGGGTAACGAAAAAGGTGGGAAAATATTTCTCAAGCTTATGCGGAACGTTTTGGTTAGAGAGAGCTGGCTTCTTTACAAATGCAGCTCGGCCGGGCAGTTCTCAAACACAGAAAATGGCCAGAATCTGAGATGAGTGTGCTCTGTTGCTTCTTCAGATGATACATCATTCCTTGAAAGGGTAAAACGTTGATTTCTTGACTAGGACGAAGCGCTACGACGTGCTGCCGAGGTGTGGGAACAACGCCGCCACACAGAGGTGCGAAAGCTGATGACGGAATTTGGGGGCTGTCAAGCATGGGATTGGTGTCAGACACAAGCGAGTTTAGTCATTGATGTAACCATACGTGTTGTATTGAATGGTGTATGTGGGAAGTGTAGGAATTTTCTACTAGAAAGCTCTTTAAAAAATTCTGCCATCTTTGATTTTTATGATAGACAAAGGAAAGATACAAACGAGTGTCGGCGGGTTACTTATCTCATCCAACGTTCTTCGTACTGGGTAAATCATCTTGTGGCCATTCCCTCTCTTTGCTAGCACCTGATAACAAACTCGACGCAACGAATGACGAAGTGGGAAGTGACGGGACACGGGGTAGTCATTGATGCCCTGGGTCGCTAGCCACCTTGCTAAGCGGGTGGATTGTAGCTCGCGGAAGTCCTGCAGGTCGCACTACCACAATCAACCGTTTTCGTTGTAGTGACCCTGGTGATGGTCCCGTCGGGCTTTGTCGTCTCCCTTACGTGGTAGTGGTAGTACACCTGGTTGAATAACTATTAACGCCGTATCTTTTGACGTCAAGGTCGGCACAATTAACTCACATGGTGGAAAATGGGGTGCTGTGGCCTGTCACACTCACGAGACTTGTCCTTGGTGGTAATGTAAGGAGATGTGGACGGTTTTTGAGAAATGATGAAATTTAAAATTTATGGATGTAATTGTCATGTAAGTTGGCTTGGATTGTGTGATGGGAAATAGATTAGGTGTGTGGGTGAGGCTTTGAGAGTGTGTGCGAGTGGAAGTGATGGAGACAGATTGAATGCGCTCTGAGTGATGGAATCGTCCTGATTCTTATACCTTACCTGCTTTCGCGCTTCGGAAATCTCTAAGGCTATAGTGGGTTGCCTGTGCATGTGTCGTCAGCCCAAATCTGTAACCAACCCGACCTAATCCTAGGACTGTTGGTAGCCTCCTCGAGATTCAAGAGCTTGACAGCATTTCTTACTAAGCACTGGGCCCCTCCTCTTCACTTCTCCCAATACTCATCCTCGCCATTCCCCCTTAGACTACTACGTCGTTTTGATCGAACAATTTCTCTACGGCTTGTCAACCCGCTTTTATTGACCTATTTTCGACCCTTTCCAAATTTAATTGCCTCCTGCTGGAGCGCGACGGTCGCCATCGATGGCTCTGACGTGCGGTGATGGCGTACATCCCGTTATCAAAGCATTCAGCGACCTGAACGGCATCGTCGAAACTTTCGGGTTTCGTGACCTTGACGATCCTGAGACAAAATACACAAAATACACGACTTGCCATGTGTACGATGACAGCGACAAGGCGTATTTCGGACAAGTGTTCAAGGAGAAGAAAAAGATCACAGTTGAAGAGTTCGCATCCTCATTGCGACCCGTGCCAGATGAAGAGATTTACCCTAAGATCCCCCTGGAAGCCAAGCTGAAAGCTGCTTCGACGACGGACGAAAAGCATTGCAGCATCTTCATCAAGCGGCCGTCACTCCTGGACTACGAAGAGGCCAGCGGGCATGGATGGATCCGCCAAATCTTTCTGGCGGAAGCTCTAATCATGGAGCAAATCGCAGCGGCGCCTCATCCGAACATTGTAAAGTACTTCGGCTGCAGGATGAGAGACGGTTTCTTGACGGGCATAGTCCTAGAGAGGCATGGCAGCAGCCTGAACGACCACTATGCTAAAGGAAAGCACCCGTTGATACGGACAACTTTATGGCCAAGCTGGGGGAGGCGGTGCGCCACCTGCACTCGCTGGGGCTTGCCCATAATGACGTAAATCCGAACAACGTCATGCTGGGTGAGGCTGGAGATCCGGTGTTGATCGACTTCGGGTCATGCCAGCCGTTTGAAGGAAGGCTGATGCAGGCTGGGACAATGGGCTGGTGCGACGGCCCGATTCACTTCTCGGATAAGAGACATGATAATTTGGCTTTGGGAAAGATGCGAAAATGGCTGGAGGATCCTGGACGGACGTTCTTGTAGGGATTCGAGCGAAGAGTCGCTCTAAGGCATGCGTTTCGGCTCTGTCGGAAGCAAAGTACTAAAAGTATACTGGAGGCTGCGCCCGCTTGGGCTAACAGCACAATAGCCTGAGTTTTAACGAGCTTGCAGCTGGAAGTCAGCTGGCAAGATACTACCAAGCTGCTCGCTTCGCAGCTTCTTTATACCTAAACAACGTGGCCTACGTATCTCGCTCCTCGTCGCTCAACGACTCCGGCCCCGTTGCGCGCGCGAGAAATATTAAGATGCCTGCCGGTGAACAGGCCTCCCTATACCCCCCCAAGACGCTAAGGTTGGGCATTAAACGTGCGGCGCAAGGTAGCCTTACTATGGAGATTCGACTCCTCGCCGAGAATAATTACATCACCATTTGGACTGTGCCACCCACGAAGCCGGCAAATGTACAAATATATTTTTGCTTTTCTTTTACCTTTCTGGTAGGGACCTTGACTACAGGGATTTTAGAGAAAGGCAACTGAATGCGATGCGACAACATAATAGACATGATGTAACTGTCGGTCTAGATTTCAACCCCCTCTCAATACTATACGAATTCGAAGGCGAATAGGATTCCCCACGGGTATCGGATAGTCTAAAGGTGGTAGGAGTCGTGCAAATGTAGACGGGGTATTCATTGGTGTGGCAAAAGCCACCATGCATTAGGTATGCATAGAAACCCTCAAGGCTTACGGTCTTGTGCGAGGCAATCTGATCCTACCTACTAAGGACAACTGGTTTATGAGGCATTTCGTACGCGTCACGAGCCCACTACTCGGGCTAACAGTCCTACACCCTATCTCAGTGGTCGGGATCTTAAGGGCCAGATCCACGACGCAGTCTTTGGTGAATGGCGTGCTGACGACATGCCATGCAAACAAGTACCCTACTATTGGACCTTGGGAACTAGGAGGTTTCAAAAGCAAAACTCAGCATATGACTGTTATTTTGCAATCGAGATCTATGTTTGATAAGGGCGCGACAATAAGTTGGTAGGTTATGTATCGCACAATGGTTTCTCCTGTATTGTGGACTTTTCACGACAACCTCCCAGAATGAAGTCTATCGAGTTGCTACTTTCACAAGGCACAATGATGCCCTTTGTGCTCATTATAATAGGGGGTTGGGCGACGTATCGTTTACTCGTAATTCTATACAATCTATCGCCGTTTCACCCTTTGAGCCACATACCAGGACCTACACTGGCAAGAGCAACATATCTCCCCGAGTTCTACTACGACTTCATCAAGTATGGCCGTTACACGAAGCGCATCCAGAAAATGCACGACAAATACGGTAATGCAGGAACACCATGAAGAAAAATAAGAGAATGCTACCTAACATTTAATTCCAGGACCTATCGTTCGCATTAACCCAGATGAAGTCCACTGCAATGATATAAATTTTGTAGATGAGATATATGCTCTAGGTGGAAGAAAACGAGATAAAACTCAGCACTATGTCAACCTTACGCTGCTGTCTGAAAGTGAGTTTGGTACAATTGACCACGATCAGCACCGGTCTCGACGGGCCCCAGTTGCCAGATTCTTTTCTCGGTAAGCAGCAGCTACTTTTTTCTTTTTCTTTTAAACTATCTACCTCCTAGATAGATATCCTCCCGGTGTAATCTGTCGCTTCTTCTCTTAGAGCAGGGTTTGGACCTATTTCTTAGCAGTTAGCTATCCCTTCGTCTGAAAGTATGGGATGCTGACTCGAGATCTCATAGTGGAATGATCACAAAACTAGAAAGTCATATTCATGACCTCGTCCATATCCTTTGTGGCAAGCTGCTCTCATCTGTCAATGAACCGGTCGACCTTCTCGTCGCCTACAGCTGCTACAGCTCGGATGCCATCTCTGCTTACTGCTTTGGCGAGTCATTTGGTTTCATGGAACGAGAGGGGTGGTTCTCTGACTTTCATACTGCCGAGCTTGAAGTCCTCAGACCTGCCTATGTCTTTCGATTTTTCCCCTTTTTAAGGAAGTTTGCTCGTTATGGAAAATAGTCTGTCAAGCCCCTCCGCCACTCCGTTGAAATATTCGATCATCTAACAGAGCGAAAGCCTTGTTGATTACCTTCCCAAGGGTGTCGCGCTCATGATTCGAACACTGAGAATCGATATCCCGAACAAGATTTTGAAGACAGAACAAGAAATTGACTTGGGTATTCTCAAAGACCGGCCCACCATATTTAGTTCATTGTTGCTAGATCCTAAACGAAAGGATGGTTTGAATCTCACTGATGAGGCCGGAGCTCTTCTGGGAGCTGGAACGGAAACAACCAGTTGGGCACTCGTTGTCATTAGTTACCACCTCCTTAGCAAGCCCGAGCTCCTGGAAAGGCTGCGAAGTGAACTGAGCCAAGCTGTTGAGGATCCTCGGCATCTGCCGACTTGGAGTGTGCTAGAGGGTCTCCCTTACCTTCAGGCAGTAGTTAAAGAGGGCCTGCGGCTCTCCTATGGTAAGTAATACTCATCCTCATATATTTCTTCCCGCTGAGCTACCCCGGCACTTGCTAAAAGTAATTGCTACAGGAGTCACGACACGCTCGGCGCGCATACCAACCAGGGAGGACCTCATGTATCGTGGTAATTGGAAAGGAAAGCCGGTAGAATACGTCATACCTAGGGGTTACGGCATCGGCATGTCGAACGGTATCACGCATCACGATGAGGATGTATTCCCGGACTCGCACTCGTTCATTCCCGAGCGTTGGTTGGACGACCAAAACCGAAAGCAGCTCGATCATGGAATGGTCGCATTCTCAAGGGGCGCCCGAGCTTGCCTAGGCATAAAGTAAGATCTCTACTTTACGTTTTCCCAATGGTTCTTCTAATAAGATGACTAAAGCCTTGCTTTGTGCGAAATATACGTGGGAATAGCGGCGCTTGCCTTGCGCGTCCTCCCGCAAATGAAACTGTTCGAAACAACAGTGAAGGATGTAGAATGGGATCACGATATGTTCATACCTATGCCCAGTGCTACCAGCAAAGGCGTGCGGGTAACCGTGTCTCCTGCCTAAAGAACTACCTCTTACCCGTGATATTATTTCTAATTCGGTCCCGAATCGTGTTATCCCTTTTGCAGCGGCTTGGGCTAAAGCTCTCGTTAATATCAAGATATTTGGGGTCAAGTGCCGTACTGGAGGCAGCTGTGTTGGGAATGAGGTCTACGGAATACGAAATTTCAACTTACGAAACTAACGAGTCATTACAATCACTGCCATATTTCATCTGGAAGGGGGTTTATAATAGCGAATACTTGCTTATAGTTAACAGCCTCCCAAGCGAGGCTCTCATGAGACCTAAGTACCCCTGGAAATTAGGTTCTTACAATTTTGCACCACTAGGAATTCCAGTATTACTATCATTAATGAAATATGTTGTCGCTATTTACTTCCAAAGTCGCTTTTACACACCAAAATACCTTGATGCAAATTCAAAAGTGCCCTGCCTCCATCCCTGAACGAGCACAGCTTGGTGATAATGGCTTACTCGTCGATGACTGGAATACTAAGAGGTATATCCTACAAGAAAAGCAGAAAGTATCAGATATCAACTCTTGGGATACGGTTAGTATGTGCTGGCTTTGGTAAATACTAACTCGCACTTCCGATGCCCTAAAACAATGTGTCCGCGGCCCCGAATAAGGCGTGCCGGTAGTATGTAATAGTTATAATAAACTAATGACATTTGAAGTTAGATAGCTGGGACTTTTCCTTATATAGCTTACGTAGCCTCTTGCTCTTAACTCGCACTTCCAAGTTCTCTGCGATGCACCTGTCCTCCTCTCTGTATACTTCCTCATATCGTGTCTGTACCTTAGGTACCCTGACACCCTACATAGAGCTAACCCCTGTACTACGTGTAACACGAGCTATTACCGCTTACAAAGCGGGGAAACCTACCCCTGACAAAGTACTTCCAGTTCTTAACTTGCCCATAAATAAACCGTTTTCCATCAGGCCTATCTATGAAATTAGGTACCTGAATAAAAGTAGTATTTTCTCTTACCTATATTGGTGGCTTGAAAGATGTTGTTAGTCCTCCCTAGCGCTTAGAAGGCATGGGATGTGACAAGCGAAACCTTGATTGTTAAAAGTTTATGCTGGTCCGTGTACGACGCCTTGTGGCGCTTTGATAATTTTCATTTCTTATTTCGAAATGTTGCAATTCCTTCCGCGCTGGTTTCATAACAACAAGAAACCAGCATAGCATCTATTCTACCAAGCCGAAAGGTTTGTGCCATTTTGATATGATGGACCGTAGACGCCTAGCGCGTCGCGCCCTCATCCGACCCGCAACGACATTCGTTCCCAGAGACCCGAACGAGACGCCCGAGCACCACTTCCCTCTACAGACTATTACCGTGCGGTCGACGCAGTCTCGCTTCATCAACCGGTAGGACAGTCGCGAGATACTGATCCTCGTCGACGGGAGCTGCATCAACAATGGGAACAGGAGGGAGATCATCAACTCGCCTTCTGGCGGTTACAATTTTACATACAAGGGCCCGGGAAGATACGGTTCCAACGTGGCTCTCCCTTTTGAGGACGACGTCTATAATGATGGGGGGACGGTTGGGTTTCCGTTGGAGAAAAGCGGGCCAGGGGGAGAGGCCTACGATGCGACGAGCAATCGAGCGAAGCTCAGGGCCGTGATCGCGGCTCTGGAATTCAGTGCCTGGCAAGAAGAGGGCTGGCGACGCATTGTCGTTGCGACCGACCTCGAATACGTCGTGTTCGGCGCGACGAGGTGGCTGCCGCAATGGGTACGCCGGCGATGGCGGACGCGCCAATCGAGGAAGGTCGCTAATCGGGACTTATGGGAAGAACTGAACGGCATTATCGAGAATCTGCAGAGACTCGGCACTTCGGTCTCCTTCTGGCTTCTTCCACCCGGCAGCGTGGCTAAGTCCAATTCTAACCTCGTGCGCGATACGAAAGTTGCCGCCAGAGAGGCGGCTCTAGCCTCCCCTGACACGACGACAGCCGAATTCACCAGGCTATGTGGTATCATGGTGTAAAACAAGATTTGGCTCTGTCGTTTTTATTCGAGATATTTACACTTATTACACTCACTCAAGTAACTCAAGCAGTACTCATAGGCAAGATACATTCGCACGGAACAAGACTTATCTTACTAACAGATTATTGATGATCCGTGAGAATTCGGATCATGCGTCCGTTCATGGGTAAGAATGCAACATATTAGTGAGAAACAATTGCTATATTTCCTGTACAAGGTATCTAAACAATATCCCTTCCAGTTCCTACCATCCCTTCTCATTACCCATGTTGCGCTTTCGTTTCTACAGCTAGTGTTTCTCAAAACATTACTCTTCGATTTCGCTCGGAATGATGTGACATCAAGTACGATATCATCGGATGATACCTGCTCGTCACTTCATCTGCTAAGACCGAGAGATGATACTTACTAAGGTGCCGACCGCACTTAATAGGCAACTCACGTCCTAGTCAAAGTATACGTATAAAACAGATAGAAGGCAGACTGACTTACTGCTAGATCGAGAAAAGGGGGACATCGTCAAAACGTCGCCGTTTGATGCTCCTCGTCGAATCTAAAATAGTCGTCCTTCTCTACGTGCTTGTTGCTCATGTAGAAGAAAGAGCCCCTCTTGATCGGACTCATGTCGACATACGTGTCCATCTTCGGAGAGAGGAATTCGGCGGCACGGGGGCCTTTGTAGCGTTGGAGCTGGGGTCTCGAATCCAACTTGGGCGGAGTCCAATCCCCTTCTACCTCGGGCACGCCCGGCACCTTTATTGTCGGCTCGGGTTTAGCCCTCTTCCCTTGACTGAGTCGCCGAGTGATTTCAGATACTACCGCAGGTCCTTTCTCTCGTTGTGCTTTAGTGTCTTTGCTCGCTGTCGCTTTGCTACTGGTGGCTTTGGAGGCGGGCTTTTTCTCTGTACGATGCTCGACAAAGCTGGGGAAGTGGTAGAGGGTTTGTTCAGGCATGGCGTGTAGCGTTTATATCAAGTTTCTGAAGATGTTTCGTTATGCGGTATACAAGAGGTTACCAGTGCCTCGAGTATGATGATAGCGTGGAAAATCCAAGTAACTAATGGTTCACTCGTCGAGCATTCTGTTTGCAGCTCTCGGCAAGAATCAAGTGTTGGACGGTGCGGTTGACATATATCTACTAAGTCAACATATAGTAAGTAGGCTTATTCGTGAAAGATCGCACAATACTACATTGTCAGACTGGGCAACAAGGGACATGATAGCGCACAATAAACCCCTTTATACATTTTTGAAGCGTACAATAAACAGTCTACGTTCAACCGTGACAAAGCGGAGCTTCTTAACAATGCTTTATTACACGTCCACGTACAATAAAATAATGGTTGGTTGTTTGGCAAAGTCCCGATTACAATTACCACAGTCCCTGGGTGTTCAAGAACAATGATGAACGGAAGTCATACACCGCATATGAGCTACATATGCCAAGTTAATCTCACAGATCGAATTGTAACTGGTAGACATCGGTTAAATTATTTCTATCTAGTCATAATAGATGTCTAGTGCTTCACGGTGATGATTCTAAAACAGGGATCAGAGTATCAAAAGGAATATGTAAGGTTATATGGGAAGAAACGAACAAAGATCATTATCATCACTGTACCCGCAGCCGATCTCTTAACCCTCGAATTGTAAAAATCAAACCGAATTCAACTTGACAAACGTGAGTGCCGCACCATAATCCAACCCCAACCATGTCGAGATGCAGCTAGATATATCGAACATAATCCATGATCCGTTTCCGTTAGCCGAAACACCTGCGAGTGTACTGAGAACCGGATACAGTATGAGTCCATGAAAAAGAAGTTTGGTAGATGTTGTAGGCCAAATTCACGATTATGATTCCAGAACGGTGTCACATCCTACTTGTGCTTAGGTAGTTCCGAGAACGTTTACTCCGCGGCTGCTGACTCCGATCGCTCCAGTTGCGAGGGGCCCTCGCGTAGTGCTAGATGGGACCAAAGACAAGAGGACCGGGAAATATCGAGAAGCAATCAGGTGAGAGTCGCTAGCATAGCCCTCATCAAGCCAGGCGGTGGACCTGTGATAACCCCTGGTTAGCTCAGTGTTCAGATCAGATCAGTTATATCTTGCAAAAGGCAAGTAGAAGCGCACCTTCACCTATCGATACTTAGGCACGCTGATGGACATCCTACCTTTCTTGTCCTTCTCGATGCGCACCCCGCGCCGCGGCTCCTCGATCTTTTCGACCTGCTCCTCGTATAACACAAGCTCGCCTGTTGGTAGGCGTTCGGCTGATACCAATTCACGCTCAAGGCTGCGGCTGTGGCTGTGGGATCGATGGCGAGAGTGTGAGTGGTGGTGCCGCCGTTCCCGCTTCATGAAGTCGCGCTCTGCCTCGAGCCGCGCAATTTCCATCGAGATATCATGATTAGTACGTCGTCGGTCGCCGACCAATGCAAGCGGCCCGATGGGAACTTCTTCGCTGTACTCGCGTGGCTCAATTATGACTGGCGTACGGGTTGTGGACGTGGAGTGACTACGGTGGCTACGAACAGTGCGCGCGGGCGAGGTCTCACGAACGAAGGTCTCCCTGTAGACTTCAACCGGGGGAGAGGGAGCGACAGGTGCTGCCGTATGGATAACTGGTGGAGGTGGCGGTGCGACAACGGATGGAGGTGGAGGAGGGAGCGTGAAAATTTCTCTTCGCTCTTCGATCAGTTCACCGGAAACGGAACGGGCAGCGGTGACCTCTTGCTCAGATTTCTTGTAATCCTCGCTTAGCTTGAGCAGGTCGTCGATGTTCTGCTGACCGAGGGCTTTCTGCACAATGATGACATTTCCCTGGAATTGTTAATATGATGCTAATAATGCAGTAGGAAAAGTCGTATCAACACGTACCTCTTCAACGAATGGATAACCAAGATCAATAAGCGCTCTCTTGGACACAAGCCTACCCGGTATTCTCGTCTTTCCCTTTTTGGGGTATTCGCTTTTTACGCTCTTAATACTCTTGACGGTGATACTAGTACCACCACTGGTACTCGAGTCGTCTGAGGTCGTAGAACTGCGCGATATACTTCTGCTGCTTCGCACACTGCGAGCGTGGTGCTTATCTTTCGATCCGCTGCTGTCGCGTCGTTTCCTCGCCATGACGACCTCCCTTTCTCGGACACGCTCCGGGTATGCATGATATTCTTCATCGCCAAAGCGATCTGGTTCGGATATCCTTATTTCGTCGAATTCGCGCTCGGCGTATACCCTCGGCGGAGGTAGGGCTCTCGATCGAGGAAGGGGAGCGGGCTTGTATGGATCAGGGCGGTAGTCGCCGCGACGAGGAGGGTCATCCCTTTCGATAATTCGCGGTGGTGGGCGCCTGTCGAATGTATCAAGGGATGACTGGCGGCGAATGAGCTGTCCCGGTCGTCGTGGGGGGGATGGCTGACGGTACTCCCGGTCGCGATCTCGCTCTCGGTCAAAGACGAGACGGCGTTCTAACTCGGGGGGTGGAGAACGTCGGAAGCGCGGAGCTTCGTCATCATAATACCTCTTTTCGCGTGGAAGATCGTCGTCCCACGGACGCGATGGTCTTCGCTGAAATCTCTCATCAACTGAGGCCTCGCGAATACGACCTCCAGGGCCCCGGGCAAAGAGACGGTCGCGTTCCTCAAAGCGATCCCTCTCTGCATTTGGACGAGCACGATCACTCTCGACAGCGAAACGGTTTCTGTCCCACCTTTCACCGTACGACTCCCCGTACGCTAGATCGTCGTCGGATCGCCTGTACGCCATCGTAAGGGCGCTATAGTGTTTGAAGATGAATCAAGTATATATTGAAACACAAGTGTAGGAGTTCAAAAAATCTGGGCGATCTGATGGTAGAAAATGATGTTTTCGATGGTCACCGACGTAATGAGTATTAGCGTCGTCCCTATGACGACAGGGAGGGGAGGGAGATTATTATGCAAATGCGCGGGGCGATGGCTTTTCGTGAGTGGCTTGGGCGCAGCAAAGCTGGCGGGAATACAGCTTGGCGCAAGTCGACAAGTCTTCTGACCAGTATGTAGGAAGTAGGTGGCACGAGGATATTGTGACCCTCTCTTCTCGACCCGCACTAAGATTCTGTGCACCGGAGGGTATATATAGGTAAGCTAGGGTAGTTAGTCAGGGCGAAATGAAGCATTGGGATGAAGCAATGACGAAGTGAGGGAGAGGAATCTCAAATCTAAACGATGAGGAATGACGAAATGAAGTTGGCGCTTTTTGTAGGTGACTTGGAGGGGCAAGCGGTTTCTTCTTAAAATCCAGATCCATTACATCAGGGGAAACTGCCCGTGATGTTTCCTCAATAGCCCGGTTATGCCAACAGATAAGGGGGTACGTACCGAGTACGGTACTAATGGATCCACTCTGGGGCAGGGAGGGAACCTACAACACCAGGAACTTACACCTACCTAACCAGCTAACATACACCACCTCCACTACCTGTGAGCCTCCTTTGAATCAACTCATCTATAATACGTATAACAATGCTTGAATCTAATGTCCACATTTGTAGTTTCTTAGGCTATTGGTGACTAGCTAAACTAGTCAGCGACCGACTTTTGGGACTTGTGTCTTGGCAATTGACACTTGGGCAGCTTCGGGCTCGTCTTTTTTTGTTACCACAAATCTTGGTCTACACAACGCTCTAAGCACCATGGGCGTATTGAGGCCTAGACCTAGCGTGATACGATAATGGGGTTCATCAAAGTTGTATTCCATCCTAACTATATACCATAGTTGGTATATCCAAGGCAGGCATTCAAGGTACACATACAGAATCTGTCAGTTGAAAGACTCCTCAATACGATATTTGCCGATTATTACTTGGGTAAGTGGGATTCGCTTGCATAGACCGAGAGATTACGAGCTAAAATGGTTCGAGGAATAGTAAAACACCCTTGATTTACGACTGCCGGCAGCCGTTTGTCCTGGGCCTAATATGTCGTGTTTCGCAGTTTTTTGTTGTCTCTGTTCCAAGGACGAAAGCTGGGTCCGATGCATGATGACGTCTACTAGCTACTTAAGCTTTAACGTGGGATTTCGTCTCCACAAGCCGAGGAACAGTGGCCTGTGCTTTGACAGAACCCTGCGGAAATCTTGGATTTTTATTATTTCCTCTTTCCATTCACGTGATAAGCTGATTGTAAGTCTCGGCATATTCTTCCCCTTTTCATTTTCTGTTCGTCAGCTATCATCTTCCGGGAAATGACAAATGCAAATGCCAAACTCCCGTGTCACGATTTCCATAAACCTGTCAAACAAATATAGAATTGCTGCCCAACCACAGCCCGACCGCATCAGCCTTCTCGGAGGGGAATTTCGGTGAAACGATGCACGGTCTATTGGCTGCTGGTTTACCTGGGGTATCTTCTTTTTCGCTTGTCTGGACGTGGCAAAATGCCTATGGCATCCAGCCCATCATTAGTGTTACCTAATATTACACCATTATTTCTACCTGTGTACAACTTGGTATCAACGATAGAGATTCATCTCCTAAGACGAAATCGAGATCTTGAACACAAGAGCCTGGCTGTGAAGGGTGTTTCCGCTGTCGTCAGCATAGGGATATTTGCCGCCATTCATGTATCCCTTTTGAGTGATGAGGTCGTTGTCGCCGAGGCTGAACACGTATAACTCGCCGTTCGGTACACTAGGTTCGACGGGTACCACTCCAATCGACTCCTATTTCTCGTTCTGCCCTTAGGTTAACATCACGTTTCAGATTTCACGGCGACAGCGATTAATCATCGAAATGGTTCAGGGAGAGGACGAATGTGACTTACTAGCAGAAATTCATCTTGGTCGCCACCATCATGTAAACCGAAGCGGTTCAGCTGCGCGTTCACATTAAAGTCCAAGGAGCTGCAGTACGTTGCCGGCGTGATCTCCTTCAGCTCACCACTCCTGCTCGCGACATTGCAAGCGGTACAGTCATAATTTCCTTTGGCTTTAACATGCGTCGCATCAGAGATATCGAAGATGTCAATCTGACGGTAGACAGAGAGCGCGCTATCTCCGCCACAGCCAGCGCCCGAGTTCCGAGACAAGACAAGGAATTGGCCATTCTCCAGGGCGAAGATCTCAGACTGTGCTGCAACCTTGGGGTTGGTCAAGTTTGTCGCCTCGGGATTACCATAGAGCGGCAGAGCACAACCCACTCCCCAGCATAGATGGGCGCGAGTCGGTTTGACATCGTATTTCAGAAAATGAACATAACGCGAGGTTTGTACTATCAAGCCCTAAACACGTATTAGTTAACTGGATATATATGTGAGGAAATAATTCGATTAGATTAGGCATCGTATCAAACTCACCCCGTCTTGTACGGTAGCCGTCTGCAGAAGCACCCATAGCGACTTGCCATCCTTGGAAACAGTGATGCCCTCGAAACCTGATGGATTATAATTGTTAACAATGCTATTTTGTGTTCTTCATATAATCCTTCAAATCTTACATTCGTTATTCTCACGCCCAGAGTCAGGATGAACTGGGTCTACGTCGTCATACTCACCTTCGGCGTAGATCGGCGTGCTATCCGCAGAAAACGAAGTTTTTCCTCTGCGCATGGGTACAATTGCATCATTAGGCCGGATTGCACCGAGCATCTTTCCATCGGTGCCGAAGTGATCTACGAATCCAAGTTAGTCCGTCCAATGCTGTCAAGTATAGTACCAGCGCAAGACTTACAGATATATGAACCATATTCATCGGACACCCAAAAGGTTGAATCTTCGTTGACCCAAAACCCTTCGGCATCGATCGGAATGCGCGTGCCGCCGGGTCCATCTCCGCCGAAACCGTCGCCCGTATAAGTAGTAATGGGTAAATCAGGGAATCCAGAGAAGGGGAGGCTCTCTGACGCGTCCGCGTCCAGCCCCGTACATGGCGTCCCGTCAGGCCCAGAAAATAGTATCGTATCTATGTACTGGAAATACAAGTTCGGGCGCGATGGCTCAGCCAACGTCGCGGCCGGCTCGGGGGTGAAGACGATGTTGAACGTTGTGAACCCGGGGGTTGAAGTTCAAAGTACCTTGGGTATTCCTAGGACAGTTGTTAGTTTGGTATATCACTTATGCCGCTCATTTCGAGGTAATGCCCTATATCTCCGCATCTTGTGATGGGAAGCCAGCTTCATCGCTGCTCTACGGCTTCTTTAAAAGACCCCCATGGTTTGTGCCTTCCATTTAATATCTCCGAAAGGTATTGTAGTCTGGAAAAACTAAACTAGACTCACCAGCCACGATCTGGCATCGACCAAAGTACACCTGTGTAGCTCCCGTTGTCGAGCTTCTTCCACGCAGCTAGATCTACATGTATCGAAGAGCCCAGACCCCCAAGTGTATCGTCGAATTTGTCAACCGCATCTGCGACAACGTATCCATATCCGGCGAGTTCCTCAGGCCGGTAGTCGATGCCATTGCAGGTCGTCTTGTTTACAGCCGACGAATTCGCCCAGTTCGTCCAGCCGCGAATGGACGCGCCATTGATGGTGGTGGCTAGACACGCCGTAAGAAGAAACGTGTTCATTTTCAACACTAAACGAAGTCGCAACCCGAGGATAAAGTGAAGGTAGCCAAGCCGTCACAGTTCCTATTAAGTGGGAGAGAGAACAGACACGGATGTTTCACCATTCCCAGCAGGCATAGTCGCTACTAGGTATATACCCGTGCAGCTCACAGCCGATTCTCGCTTCATGATGTCGGTTGAGACGCGCTCGACGACCTACCCTGGCGCAAGTTCAGTCGACTTAGCTAGCAACCGGCGTAGTGACAGCATAATGTTTAAAAAAGCTTAAAGGCGCATAAAGAATCCAATATAGCCTTACTAAAGATGTACTTGAATTATCACGTTATAAGTTAAAAATAAACACGCCGGAGGCAATAATAGATTTACTATTCGACCAGTGACAGTTCTTGTTTTTGATTGAGTTATAATTAAGAGGCTCTTATTGACGTTTCGTGAAATTAGCCCCTTTTGATCCGTAACTCGAGCCCCCTTTTCGTGTTTTCGAGACTGACCCTCATGTTCCTGGCAGCTCTTCTTAGGTCTCCGTTTCTGTTTGCACGCATTAACTTCATACCTGTTTCTATATCCGCAGAATGAGCCAGTGTTGCTACCATATCTGTTTTCCAAGGCTGGAGTCTTAACTGGCGTGTTTCAAGCATTGTCCACACACTGAACATATATCCAAGGCTTATCGTAAGCGCAGGGAGGACAATATAGGTCCATTCGACTTGAATAGTGATTACCCATTCCTGTTCCTTGCCAATCCTTGCCGTTCCATGGAAGTCTCTCATCCAATTCGAGACAAGCAGAGCAATGTTATCGAAGACTTCAGTCATATTCTTTCTCTCGTGTAGCGTTTGCATGATAGGCAATTCCCCATCAGGCCAAACCATATTTTTTCTTAAAATCTCGTCGTTAAGAAGGTGTGACATACTAACAATAGTGTTCTGCGTTAATTTGAATGGGTGTCCTGGTTCATGCTGCCTTCCTGCTTCGTCATCTATTTCGACCACGAGGTCTTCACGAACGACGTCTCGGGAGTGCGACGGGTATAGAGAATGATTATTCCAAGCTTCGTAGGAACTGAAACCACTGTTCGTGTCTTTCGGATCTCCGCTAAAGAGGTAGGACTTCATATCCCGTTGATGCCATGAAGCAACTACCCGCTCGTGAAGAACTCCATTCTCAACAACTGACTCGAGGGTGTTGACGCAAAAGTAGAGAGCACATTCCGTTGCGCTAACAGCCATATTGGCCGAAGGTTCAAACATCCTTAGGACTTGCACCGCAGTGATCATAGTGCTCAGGTACTTAAATGAGATGGTATACTGAGAATCGGTAAACCGTGTAGCAGTCAATTGGTCCTCCAAGCCTGTGACATTGACAAATGGAAGAGCATAATTAATATAATGTCCACCATCCTCGTGGTGAACCTCTCGACGAATTAGATGCCCTGTGATGTCGCTACATGCATTGCAAAGGGCGATCGTTGAAGAAATTTCCCAAGTACAATTTGATGTAGAACAAAAGAACGTTGAGCTCGGGAGTGAGTCGGTCGAGGATAATATGGAAACACCGCTGCTGAAAGCAGATGTCATTCCCTCATCTGGCTGAATATTAAATTGCTGAAGAGTGACAGTTTCGTTCCATGGATTTAGCTGCAGCGTTTGTGGCGGCTTTGTCAGGTCTATACTGTAGTTGCCGACATCGAGATAGGTGCAGAGGCGGATGGTAGCCTGCGAATCGCCATATCTAACGTGAAATTGGCCACTGAAAGATATGATGACTTGCAAAAATGGTTCAAATGCTACGAGCATTATTGTGGTCACTGCACCTATCGCTACCCAATGACTAATGGCTACTTAGTTATCGCGTCTATTGCAGCTTGAAGGAAACTTACGGTGTTCGAAGCCAAATAAGAAGCCAAAGACTCCCCCAGGGCCCTCGGCTCGCATCGTCAAACCTATCGAATCCAATCAGGCTGTCTGGGCGTTTCCGAAACCAGTTCCACTTGGCTTGAGCGAGGCATGAACTAATCGTAAAGCCTAGGGAAGCCCTTGATACTGCTGCCAAGACAGAGATGAGAGCGTTTAAGGAGATGAATGAATTCCAATGATCCAGGGGTGTACCATCTACACATAGAAGAAGGGTGATCATTGCTGACACAGCGCCTATGCTGAGACCTAGAGCAGCGATCTCCCAAGCCCAGTTACTGCCGCGTTTCGATACAGTGTAATGCTTTGAGCTAGGCGATGGGATATTATCGAATTGAACTTTCCGTCGAACTGTTTTCTTCGCTGACCTCTGAGCCTTATGCTGATAATATTTCTTAACGTGATCGACCATGTTTGCTGACAGATCTCAGATCTTCTGAGAAGGCGCAGCGCAAGACTCGAAAGACGCCGTAGACATCCGTTCAATGGTTCAAAATGATTCAATACAGAAGAATGAGGGACGAGCTCCCAGTTCTGCAGTCCACAGGGCAGGCAGATAATAAACATAGTCTTGATGTGATGGACATGTGAAGCAATCCGACATCATGTGCTAGAAACACCAAAGTTGAAACAACATGGGTAGCGTTCTGCCTTGCAGTGCCTCACCAATGCGGCGTATATGCATGTCAACAGGTACGTGGTATTTTCCATAGTAAAAAAGCACAGGACTTGCTACCAAGAATGAATACTTTCAATGGACAACTAAAATCCCACCTCTCATTTGGGGGCGGTTTGTGATATATGTGCTACAAGGTAGCCAAATGCATCCCAAGATGTGTTTGGTATAGGGGGTGCTACGATATCCTCTACAACGTCTCTACAATTGAGATTTCAAGGCTTACTAGTCTAGTAGCGCCTTATAATCGCGGTAAAACTTGCTGTGCCACCTCCATTATCTTACAGTCTCGTCTGTCCTAAGCCAGGTTAAGGATGAATCTTGGCTACGAGCCGGCCAATGGTGCCTTATCGCCTTAAAGGTTATACTCGCCAACAGCATCACAAGAGCATTAGCTCTGTATTACACATTTAACCACTTCTCGAAAGCCAATGGATGTCAATCAGTACCTATAGCTGCGAACCCCTTTCCGTTACCTTGGAGTGTTGGGCAAAAGTATGAGGTATATAAGGCATCTGTAGCCAGTGACCTGTTTTAAAACTACTTCTTGCGGAGGTATACTAAGTACGGTAACACATGCCATCGTGTCTCCTGTTATGGGAACACAGAAGGGTATCAACATGGTAGAGCCCGAGAAAATCAAGGCGGTGTTAGCTACGCGTTTTGATGATTATAAACGTCCCGAGTTCAGGTCACTGGCCGCTCAGCCCATGCTCCTCCCATGACTCTTCACAACGGACGGGTATGTTGAAATATAAGACCTTAGCTTCCGAGATAGACAGCTACTGACCGAATTCCAGACCTATTTGGGCACATTGGCGAGCCATGGTAAAACCGCAGTTTGCAAGGAAACGATTTGACCAGAATGTTGCCGATAGGTAGTGAGAGGCACATGCACTTTGTCTTTACCGCTTTGGAGCAACTGAAAGAAAATGGTTGGACAGACGACGTTGACCTTCTTGTAGTTTACCCCTATTCCCATGGCCGCAGTGAGAGTCCAGACTAATGCTATCACAAGGATCATCTTTACCGGTTGACAATGGACACCGCTACCCAATTCCTGTTCGGAACTTCTGCGGAGACCCGGACGGCGGCGTTGGTCTGCGCCGGAAATATCCCGGTCGAGTCACACGTTAAGTCTCTTCTAGATAGCCCTGACAACAAATTCCTCAAGGCTGCGAGTTATATAGGCCATCGAATACCGTTATCTAATATGTATTGGGTATACGATGGTCTTGAATTCCGCCGAACTTGTCGCGAGTTGTATACCATGGTCGACGCATATATTACGGACGTTAAAAGACGTTCTGTGACGCGGACGGAGGCGGAGAAAGAGGACGAGCTGCATTCAAACCTGGTCGAGGAGATGGAAGCACGGGGCGCGATATGGTCGAGCAGACCATGCATCTTCTTGTTGCGGGGATGGACACTTCGGCTGCTTCTCGAATTTGGCGCCCTTTGATAAATGATTCATTGTCTATTGGTAGAACCAACTTACGAGATTAAGTGGGAAACAGAGTAAGAGACCGTTTACAAGCGAGCCCAGGTTAAACGATCTAGGTGTGGTACTACGTACCATGCTGCCTGCAACCTCAGCTCCATACTATGTATATATTGCATGCGCCGGCGTTGAATTTCGCATGCATACTCCAAGTTAATAGGCAATATGCCTGTCTTAATATGCTGACAAAACCTCACCGTCTCCTCTCATTTCCATACAACTTCTCGTAACCACTTGCCCAGTATTTCCTGGTATGCCACCTCTTTCAATTTCGCATCTTCTAGTGATTCTTTTCCATGCCACTCCGGCGGCAGTCGATCAAACCCATGGACCTGATCTGGCACTAGTAACCACCGCACGCTGCGCTTCCCGTCTTCGTGGACGTGGTCGAACGCATATCTCTCGTCGTCCAAGATAAGCTGCCCCATTTCCGCCGACGGCTTCTCCTGGCCCACTTTGTCCGTGAACGCGGGCTCCGGCCGCCCCGCCATTTTGTTAGCCATGCACCATGTCTCGTGTGCGAGCTGGTCGAGTTCCGCCCCAACGAAGAAGATATGCGGGGGCAGCGTATCGTGGGGGGCGAAGTACGGCGAAAGTCGGTGATCTTTCAAGTTGAACCCCGGACTTAGGGAACTCCATTGGAAGAAGGGAGACAGCTTCGTCAGGTAATCAGACAGCTCCGCGCGCACGCCCGTCCCGAGGCCGGGCTTGTAATGCCGCGTCGTGATTTTGATCTCTTCGGGTATGCTGTGATCGACGACGGCGTAGACAGGTAGCGCGGCCGAGGGCTTGACCTTTTCTCGAATCGACGGTAGTTGGGACACGCCGAGGGACAAGCACCCACCAGCCGAAAAGCCGGCAATCGCTATGCGGGTCTTGTCTATCGGAAGGCTCTCGTCTTCGAATGCGGCCAGTATTATCGCTTCGCTATCGTACATCGCAGTCGGGAAGGGATACGCGGGGGCTTTGCGATAGTTGACGGCGATCACGAGCATATCATGCATGCTGGCGAAGCGCGCATTCCACACGTCGTCATCGTTTGGTCGGCCGAGGCAGAACCCTCCGCCATGGATGCTGAAAAGGGTCGGAAGCGTCTGGGAGGTCTTCGGGTCGTACGACTTGGGGAAAAAGATTCTATAAGGAGACTTCGTGTTAGACCTATATGATATTTGGGCCGCCTTTTGCGCGAGAGAGAAGCGCCGTACCTAATTGGCAAAGATGGACGGCACGGGTAAGTCTTGACAATATCGGGCGGGATCTCGGGGGGATGGAACCAATCTCTGTACCACAGAGTTGGTGCTGCTAGGTATTGGAGGGTAAAGACGGCGACAGCACTCGAGAGTCGAGAAAGTATGGGAAAATGTGGATGTCTGTCTTGCCTGACCTCATCTGCCATGGCTGAAGAGCTGAAGATTTGAAAGATGAAAGTGTTTCGGACAGTAGCTGTCTCGTTCCCGAGGTCTCTTCTTTAATTACATGTAGGTGCGTATGGTGGGCGTACTACTATACCAAGGCAATTCCGCCTTACGTGTTTCGAAGACGCGGCCTTCTGCATCTTATCGCAATGTGGTACAATACAAAGCTGGTCGCCGAGCCAAATAGTACATACCTGGTGGCATAGCTGAACTCGGTAATGATAATCCAGCCACTTGTCGGGGGCTTTTGCTCGGAGTGCCCCTTGTAGCTATGATATCATTACCTATCGATAACACCCGCAGATTACGAAACGGTCGTTACAATGCCCGTCCGCCGTTCTACCTTTACAGAAGGTAACCTGGTAAGCTTCACAACTTCTCCCCTTTTGCCTTTTGGAGCCCTACGCTTCAACTGGGGAAACAGACGACAGATAATTTCATTCTTACGAAAATGAAGTGACCGGTGTCATTCGATGCCAGTATATGGGTAGGATCTGACAGCTTAGTATCAGGAGGTAACATTATTGTCGAAAGTGATTCATAGGCCGACCGTACTACGGTCTTCGGAATTCTGCCATATTTGGCAAGACCTATAGTATGATCTCCTCGAGCTCCTCGGTTCTTACAGGCTAACTTGATGCAGGAAACATGTCGGATTATGTTTATTGTGATGCCTAGACATTGTCAGGTATATCTTCATGATAGAGCACTCAGTAATCCAAGACGGCTTTGATTCTATTCTTCGGCCATCTATTGCCACTATATATACATACGCCTATAGATCAACCAGAGCAGGATGTTATTTTCTGCCTGTGTCGATGCCAATGACCAATCTCTAGGACCTGGTGTCCAGGGGTGTCGAGGTGATTTCGACTTCACTGTGAGGTTTGAACAGCTGTTTTTCTCTATTACGCCCTCGGCCATCCTTATCATTGCTTCGATATGGCAGATTGCTCTACTCGCACGACGGCCTACTATAGTTGGTGCACCGTTGCTGCGACTAACGAAACTTGTAAGGACTTAACCCGTCCGATGTCATTCTCATCCTTAGGCTCACACATCAAGCCAGGGCGCTCTCGCAGCATACGCTTCCCTAGAGCTTTCACTACTTCTCTCCGTTGCGCTGCGCTCACTTGATGTCAATGATGTTGACCTCGTCTCTTGCCTGTTGCGTCTTGCCGCCGCTCTTTGCATGATCGCGCTTTCTTATTTCGACCATAGCAGATCACCGAGGCCGTCCATCTTTCTGGGCGCTTACCTCTCCTTGACCCTTCTGTTTGATATTGCTCAAGTCCGAACGTACTGGTTGGCTTCGTCCACCCGCCCGGAGATGGCATTTACAGCCATATTCACGGCTTCATTAGCTATGAAGGTCGTTATCCTCTTGCTTGAAGCCCAGCGGAAAGCCAAGTGGGTTGCGTGGGACTCGAAGGACCATAGTCCGGAAGAGACCAGCGGTATATACAGCTTAGGCGTGTACTTCTGGCTTAACCGGCTCTTTCTTGAAGGGTATCACAAGGTCCTAGAAATCCCAGATCTTTATCCACTTGACAAGAACATGGCTGCCGATCATCTCTCTAAACGCTTCACACAGCATATTAACAACGCGAGGCTTAAGGGCAATAAGCTCGATCTAATCAAAATCCTAGCCCGGACTCTTGCGGTTCCTCTCATCCTTCCTATACCAGCGAGACTCGCCTTGATTGGGTTCAATTTCTGTCAGCCTCTGTTTATAAATAGTCTTGTTACGAAGCTATCAGAACCTGAAAGCTCTTTCACACCTAATCTACGGAATGGATTTATCGGTGCTAGCATTGCCATCTACACCTCCATCGCTATTTCGACGGCGCTTTACCTTTATTTCCATCAACGGACGCTATACATGTCTCGTGGCTGTCTCGCTACGGCCATCTATACGAAAACCACCCAAGCCCGCGTGTCTGGTGAAGATGAGAACGCAGCCCTGACGCTTATGAGCGTGGACGTCGAACGCATTATGCTAGGCTTTAGGTCATTACACGAGTTGGTACGTGGCTCCTTCAATAATGATTCATTTCTAGCTGTCGCGTTTGTCAAAGATGACCGAGTTTCTCCTAACTGTAGAAGCTTTTCCTTCAGATTGTAAACTAATATCTCTATCACCTTAGTGGGCAAATCTGATCGAGGTTGCACTTGCTAGCTGGCTGCTGTATGAGTTACTCGGCGCAGCCTTCGTCGCACCCATTGTGGTCGTCTTGATCTGCGCCGCCGGACTCTCCTTCACTATGCGGTTCATGGGCGAAGCCCAAAAATCGTGGATGGTCGGAGTGCAAAAACGGGTCGGGCTTACTTCAACCGTCATCGCCAACATGAAGAATATCAAGATCTCTGGCCTGACTCAACCCATTGCCCGCTTCGTGGAAAATCTCCGAGTTGATGAATTACAAGCTGGTTCCAGCTTCCGAAAGCTATCTTTGGTTTCGGCCACTTTCGCATTCGTGCCACTACTCCTCAGCCCTGCTGTGACCTTGGGTGTGGCACAGCAGAACCTAAACGCAGCGAGAATATATACATCGGTATCTTACCTTCTACTGATGGGAGCACCCCTGAACAACATATTCCAGTCATTACCTTCGATTGTAGCAGCAGTCACCTGCTTGCGTCGTATCCAGACGTTCCTCGAGAGTGAGACACGAGAAGACTTTCGGATCTGGTCTATCGAATCGAGGAGCGACCATGAAAAGCTATCCACCGATCAACACTCTGGTCTGCCAGCAGTATCTATCAAAAACGGCGCTTTTGGTTGGGAAATGGCAAGATGGTCCTCAATGATATCAACATTGATATCCCTAGGGGTACTCTCACCATGGTTGTTGGACCCATCGCTTCAGGCAAATCAAGCCTTTGCAAAACGCTCCTGGGAGAAATACCATACAGTAAAGGGATGGTGACAATGACAACCCAATTGCCGCGCGTGGGATACTGCGATCAAACACCATTCTTATCGAATGGTAGCATCAGAGATAATATTGTAGGGTATTCTCCTTTTGATGCGGAAAGATACGCCGAAGTTATCGACGCTACTATGCTCAACGTCGACTTCGAGACACTGCCCCAGGCCGATAAGACGAACGTTGGTAGTAATGGCATAACCCTTTCTGGCGGCCAAAAACAACGACTGTCTCTTGCAAGATGCCTTTACTTGCAATCCGATCTCGTAATCATGGATGACATCTTTAGTGGCTTGGATGCGGACACCGAAGATCAGGTGTTCCAACGTGTCTTTGGAATAAACGGGATTCTAAAACGGCGGCAAGCGACGGTGATTCTGTGCACGCATTCCGTCCGACATCTTCCAGCTGCTAGACATGTTATAGCTCTTGGACTTGACGGAACCGTCGTTGAGCAAGGTACTTTCAACAATCTCCTCACAAACCGGAGCTATGTCCATAGTCTTGGTGTCAACTCCTCATCGGCAAGCCATGCCACCAGCGAGAAGATCGAGTCTGGTAACAACACTATTCCGTCCCAGCCTGATCTGTTGAGGAACATTTCTGTCACACTATCTCCTGTAACAGAAGTCGACAATAGGAGTCGACTGGAGGGTGATAGAGCAGCCTATGTGGTATACTTAAAGAGCATGGGAGCATGGCTTGCTGCCTCTCTGCTCTTCTGCGGTGTATGCTTTGGTTTCTTTAATAACTTCCCTACCATCTGGTTGAAGTACTGGTCAGATGATACTGTTGCAGCCAGCCATTCGCACTCATTTGGATACTACGCGGGAATATATGGTCTACTCCAATGTTGCTCTCTGCTGTCGTTATTGGCCCTTGGAATCTTGCTCTACATCATGGTCATTAATCGGTCGGGTCTCTCGCTTCATCATGGTGCTTTGCGGACCCTCATGCATGCACCCCTTCGTTTCTTCACTGCGACTGACCAGGGTATCATCACGAATTTGTTTTCCCAAGATCTCAACCTCATCGATAATGAGCTTCCTAGTGCCCTTCTCAACACCATCTACACCACGTTTGTTGCCATTGGCCAAGCTGCTGTCATCGCCAGCTCCTCCCCCTATTTAGCGATTAGTTACCCGTTCCTGATGTGCGTATTGTACGGTATTCAGAAGTTCTATCTCCGAACTTCGAGGCAGCTGAGACTGCTAGACCTCGAGGCGAAGTCTCCACTCTAGTAAGTAGCCTATTTTCCTGGCTTTTGATTAGCACAGTTGGTCTCGAGACTCGGTTGAGCTGTTTTGATCAGAAAACGCTGCTGACATACTATAGCACTCACTTCCTGGATACCGCAAAGGGAATAGTCACCCTTCGAGCTTTCGGATTCGTGGAAGAAGATCGCGCAAAAAATACTTACCTCTTAGATACATCTCAGCGACCTGCATACTTGCTTGCCATGATTCAACAGTCAGTCTTCCATAATCTTCCCCTTTGGCCAACCGTGTAACTTCATATCCATCCATCTTTCTGTTCTAACTTGGCATCATAGGTGGCTATCACTGGTGCTGAACTTTGTCATTGCTTTCATCGGTGTGCTCCTTACGACGCTTGCTGTCCGCCTCCGCTCCAGCTCTGGTTTCACCGGCGCGTCTCTTGTGACGCTAATGGCGTTCGGGGAGATGCTGTCAGGTATCGTCACGTTCTACACGCTGCTTGAGACGTCGCTGGGCGCCATTAGCCGGCTGAAGGCTTTTGACAAAGCTGCGCAAACAGAAGATAGGGATGTCGAAGATATCTTACCCTCGGAAGAGTGGCCCCAGCGAGGCGAAATTACCCTAAGGGGGGTATCGGCCACCTATGGGTATGGAAATCTCCCCCTGTTATACAAGCATAAGCTGATCATTCCGAAGCATTGAAGAACCAACCAAAGGGCCGAACCTCGCACTCAAAAATATCCAACTTCAAATACATCCCGGGGAGAAGGTTGCTATCTGTGGACGTACGGGAAGCGGCAAATCGTCTCTCATAGCTCTGTTGCTCAAACTGTTAGACCCCATCGACGACACGCCGGATAGCGTGTTTATAGACAACACGTCTCTTCGACGGTTGAGTCGCTCAATGCTGCGTCAGCGCATCATCGCTATCCCCCAAGATGTAGTCTTCCTACCAGACGGTTCGACTTTCCAGGAGAATCTCGACCCCTTTAACGTGTCTACGGCCACAGACGCGGAGGCCGTGCTGGAGGCAGTAGGCCTTTGGGCCTTCGTCCGCGACCGGGGCGGACTCAAAGCGGGTATGACTAGTAGCACGCTAAGCCAGGGGCAGAGACAACTCTTCTCGCTCGCACGAGCTGTTCTGCGCAGGCGGATCCGTGCCCGGAGTCTCGGGTTCGGCGGCGGCGGGTCGGATGGCGGGATCCTGCTTCTCGACGAGGTAAGCTCGAGCGTGGATCGCGAAACCGAGAAGACGATGCAGGAGGTGATCCGTACCGAGTTTAGAGAGTACACGGTGGTTGCTGTAAGTCACCGTCTCGACATGGTGATAGATTACGACCGCGTTGTTGTGATGGAGAAGGGCGAAGTTGTCGAGGTCGGCAACCCGGCGCAGCTCGTCAGAGAAGCCGGGACTAGGTTCGGAGAACTATGGAGTCTAGGCGGGAAGTAGGTATGCATCTAACCAAGTTAGCTAGCTAGTGAAAGCTCAGGGTTTCGTAGGTAAGAGTGAGGAATGTTACTCGCATTTCGTGGGAGAGATACGATACTAACAACGCTACTTCTCCACGTCTCCAGAAAGCTGAAGATCATGATGAAAAAGGAGGGTTGCCCGCGTTTTCTCGACCAAGGAAGCAGTGTAATACCAAGGTCAAGAGGCCACGGGTAGCCTTGAAGAACCATAAAGCCCAAAGAAAAAGAAAAAGAGAAGACAAAAGGTGTCAGCCTGAAAAGAACCTCAGAGAACCACAAGGGAGACTAGTGAATAGCAGAAAGAAAAAGAGACCTGCCAGAGCACCTGGCATGTCCGAACCAACGTCTCCTCGCCCTGCTGCCATAGAGTTTCAAGAACTGGGAGGATATCCCACGATGCATGGGGATTTCTTACGATGATCACAGGTCTACCCGAAGGCAGCGTAAACTCGCCGAAGGTGTACCCCCCCTGCAATCCACGACGAGTGTTACCAGACCATGTCAGAGCGCAAGCGGAGCCCCCTCACCAACCGATCCGAATGACAGCACAGTGGGCTAGCCGGCTCAGGGGGGGAGTAAATAGAAAGGTTCTACCGACCACGTCATGCCTCGGTGTCACGTCTCGCCGGGGAACACAGCATCGTCCGAGCTGAATCATCCGAATGCAGTGTCACCCGAGGGGATGCAACCCTCTGCAAGGCGAGACGGGAAATGCAAAGATAGGCCCCATCAGCGGTGCACCGAACACCTCTGACCTGAGGGACTCTACGGAGGACAACCGTACACATGAACGCTCCAGTCATGCTTATTAGTCGGGGCGAAGGTATCGTCTGGTGCTGATCAGGTATGAAGACACTTTTTGTATGAAGAAAGTTGAAAGTCAGGGATATGCGTTCTTGAGCAGAGGCTTTATATGTTGACTGTTGACAATTGACAAAGGGTTAGGGTTAGGGAGGCAACCTCTAAGTCAGATCACCCGGGGGACAGATGCTTCTAGTCCCGATTGGGACCTTTTGGGAGGAAAACTGAAGTTCCTATTGGTCGATCTAGATTGCTGAGCTATGGACCACAGCAACCTGGGCAACCTACAACAAACCCCCAATCATATCACAGTCAAGAGAAGTTGTGCACCGAGAAATGTACCTAGACACCTACAAGATATAAAGAGGAAGTCTACCTCCTATATGTTTCGCAGTGTGGATATGTCTACCTGTAACAGGTAAATAGAATCTGCACTTCCAACAGCCGACGTCAATACCCAGCTGCCACCCGCTAATTTTAAGAGCCTCACATAACTTAGTACACGATATTGAGCTTCATCATTAGACACGAAATTAGACACGAAAAACACCTGCCAGTATTTACAACAGCTCGACAGATCAAAGTTTTTTGAAGGGTACCTACCCCTAGAGAACCCTTTGTCAATAACAAAAGCTTTCATTGTGTGAACTTGATGTAGGCACGTCACAAAGGGCTCTGCGGTCAGTTTTTGACAGGGATTAATATATTGTTAGATACTTCTTTTATTGTATTACAAGGTGGTTTGCCCTTGGTGGTCAACAGATGGCTTTTACTACCCCGACGGAGATACTGGCAAATGTCCTATGTACCATACTGCTGATGGTATGACAGATCCGCTCATCTGTCTTTTCTGGTTAAGCGGGAATCGATGCAATAAGGGTGACCAGAAGTGTCGCTTTCTTCGCAGCAATCTTTGCCCGTCGACGAGTCTAAGCCCGAGTAATAGTTAACTTATGGAACGACAGTTATCGTGGGCCATATTACCAAACCCCGCCAAACCGTCAAAACCCCTGGTAAAAAAAAAAGGGGATGATATGATATATGATATAGTGTATTTACATCGCTTATGGGATAGACTCCTTACTGTGTGCCTGTAATACAAGGAGCTTAGATACTGTCCCCCTAAAGTTGCAACACTCAATTTAGGTTGTTGGACTTTGTACCTCTTTTATTGTCATATATACAGAAAGACCATCCGAAAGACTAAATCCCAAGAGAGTTGATCAGGTAACAAGACTGCCTAGACCTAGATACCTGTCTACTTACTATACCTCTAGGTACCTAATCAAATCCTTTTAAACAACACCATTTTCGTAGGATCCGCCAGGACATTGACTTCGAACATGATATTCTTAGGCCTCTCCGTGACACCGTCCTCAAACTTCATATCATAGTGCGAGAGGATGTAAGCGAGGAGAATCTTCACCTGGTTGCTGGCGAAGAACCGGCCGGGGCACGCGTCCCGGCCGAAGCCGAACTGCATGCTGTCGTAGGTGGGACTGGAAAACTGGAATTTGTTTACGTCCTCGGGCGACCGGCTCCGCAGCTTGTAGAAACGGAACCCGTCGAATGCGTGCGGGTCTCCCCACTCGGGCGGCGCCTCGTCCAGGATGTTGGTATTGCACTGCAGGATCGTTCCCGCGGGTACATGGAACCCGTTTGAGAGTGTGATGGGGACCATGGCCTTGCGCTGAAATGTAGCTGCGTGACATGTTAGGATGCTTAGCTGAACCGTGAGATGGTAAGACCGTATGCTTACCGACTGAAGGTGGACTGTGTCTCTGCGACTCCTTCATGAAGCTGTCCAGCATTTTCATCTGCGTCAGATGCTGCTTTTGGAGAATGCCTTTGCTATCCTTGGTTACTGCTAGTATTTCATTCCGAAGAGGTTCTACATATTCCGGCCTTGCTGCTAGGTCGTACAATGTATGTATGATGGCCAGCCGTGTAGTATGTATTGCGGCGGTCGCTGTGAGCATCTGCAAGTTTGCCAACTCCTTATTGTCGAAAGACTTGTCGCCCGTTTTCCGCGCTCGCTCTTGCATCCACTGTATCATGTCGTTACGGGGCGAGGCATCAGGATCAGCAGGCTCTGCCAGTCTCCTATTAAGCTCGGGCAAAAGCAACTCAAGAGCGCGCTGGTGGTCGCCACGGATCCGCCTCATCTCCGGTACGAAGTACTGCGCGATAGGCCGCAAGTACGGATGCCACTGCTTCAGCTTCTCGCCTCCTGTCATGGCATCAAGCGCGAATTTCGTGCTGCAGTCTAGCCATTCCTCGTTTCGGCACATTGGATAGCCGACAAAGATGCGAGCTGATGCTTGAGCCACGACGCGGAGAAGTTTGTCGTGAAGGTCGATCGGTGTCCACTCTATAGTCTATCAGTCACCCAAATTCTCTGATGTCTCTTTTAAGGAGCTAGCAATATACCATGGCAAGGCGGGAACTGGGTCTCGAAGCAGTATGCAACCTCATGTTCCACATCGCCAACGAATAGGCCAAGATTTCGGTTCAGGTCTATCTTGATGGAACCTAACATGATATCACTTTCGTGGTCGATGGTGGTGTAATGGCCAATGTGACGCTTAGGAAATCTTTAGCTATTGAGCCACAAAATCCAAGACATCTGTGAGGACTGACATCGGCTAGAGCCTTCATTCCACTCGCCTCATGGCGGTTGTATTCTTTCAAATCATTCGCAAACTTCCTCGGAAGGAAGACTCTGGGGCCATCAGGGGTGACGACTTGGAAAATTGCATCTTTGAACTAGAAAAAATTAGGGCACGAGCTTCTCTCATTGTACGAGTAGGAATCTAACCTTCTCATACCCTTCACGGAGAAGGACGTCTGCTTCTTGCACATATCGAGCTTTCAGGGTATTGATGTCCCCTGAATCGGCCCCCACGATTGGAACATTGAACGATTTTGGTTTTCGAAGCCACCTTGAAATGGCTGCAACGACGAATATGGTTGCTGCCGTAAGGGCGGAAGCCCACAGAGTCGGTAGATGCAGAGACGTCATGTTTCCTCTACGGCGTCTGTCCGTAACACTTTGCCTTGGAGGTAGTATTCGTACGTAACTCAGCTGATAAACGAATTGCACACACAAAACAAGAAGAGATGTAGGTACCTCCTAGGCGAGCACGAAGACCCCCATGATGCCCCACCATAGTAATCTCCAGCGGCCTACGTCTGGGTAGGATTGGCGTATCCTTGCTCGCGCAGTAGCGGCAGCGTCTAGGCAGAGCCCCCTAACACTGCATTTCGGCAGTGCAACGTCACATATTTCTCGGAAGGGTACTTCGCTAATATAGCGTCTTCACTAGTCGTGGCTTATGTGAGTGCTGATACGGGAAGAATATGCCGAGCCCATAAGCCCACAAAGAGATGCCGTGATGCACCCGCAAAATAGGTACCCCTATTCAGTTGTGCTCGACGCATTACCCGCAGCTATAGCACAAGCACCAATGCAACCAGAATTTCCTTGATTACAAATGTCATTCCTTGGATTTGGCTCACTAGGTACCTACCTAAGGTAGCTTCGAAGTCCTGCTTGATCCCTCAACGACGTGGCTCTTATGCATAACAAGGATTCATTGCAGCACTACGACTACCTGGTCATCATCCTCCGGCGTCTCTCGCTCTTAGCTAGGCGCGTTACGGCAAGAGGTCATCTACCTCCTCGGTATGCTTCATGGGTTCTGGTACGGGCCTGTTGATCTCCATATGAGTAACACGCAACAACGGCAAGGCGGCTTGCTTGGCCGTAGAGTTGGGCCTTGGTACAGTGTTTGAAACTTCTCTAGAGACAGTGATGCACCATGGTGTCTCTCTTCCCCGCTCTCATACTCTTCTTCTACGACTCCGAGAGTTCTGTTGTAACACACACACTTGAGTGCACCATCCGCGTTAAGTCTAAGGCCTGCTGCGAGACACAATGGTACCCTCAGCGGTCGGCGTGGCCCCTCAGCCGGACATCACTTCGACTGATACAAGCAAGGTCGGAGTACCGTCAGGACTGAAGTTGATTCCGCCTGAGAAGCTCGACCTCCGCTCGGATGAAGAGATTGCGGCATGGCTCCAGACTCGTCATCCGGTCACGTCGGACAAGAATGTCTGGGCATTCTGGTACACCGGGTACAGCGAGATGGCTCCTTGGGTTCAGAGAAACGTCATCAACTGGGTTCGCAGGCTAGGACCAGACTGGACTGTTCACCTTCTCGACAGGGTACCTGGATCAGAGACCAACGTTAGTCATTATGTTGACAGCTCGTTCTTCCCCGAATGCTTCAACAATGGCACGATGGACGGCCCAAGCGTTGGTCCGCACTCCGGTGATCTAGTCAGATTACCGTTGTTGATACTCTATGGTGGAGTTTGGATTGACGTGGGCAGCTTTTTGTTCCGTCACGTCGAAGACATCTGCTGGAAGAAGATCGAGGACCCGGAATCCCCATATGAGATGGCTGGTTTCGCGGTCGAGATGCGCCCGGGGGTGGAGATCATGATTAACGGCTTCATCGCCGCTAAGCGTGGGAATCCGTTCATCAAACGCTGGCATGATATATTCAAGGCACTCTGGGACGGCGTCACCAACTCCCAAGGATTTCACAAGCACCCCCTACTGAGACACCTGCCACTACTCTGCCCGCCCGCCGACAGGCTCAACTTGCCGGACCTCCAAGTCGTGATGGAGTATTTCACCGACTATCTGTCTCAGTGCATGTGCTTCGAGCGGTTGCGCAAGCTTGTTGATCCGTCGGATGGCTTCAACGGGCCCGAGTACTTCTCCAACAAGATGTTCATTTGTAGTGCGCTCCAGGAAACCTATTATTTCCAGCAGACGACAGGCTGGTCGGGCACCCGGCAATTTGACCTCCTGACCACGAAGCGCACGGGTGACGGTGTGGTTAAGGATGAGAAGTGGCAAGCAGCCGAGGAGTTTGTCCATGACGCGCTCGCGAACACGTCTACGATGAAGTTATCTCATGGCCCGCCCGGTGCTCTCGAGTGCTTTCTAGCCGACCTTTGGGACTCGGAGGAACATCATGACAAGGACAACCAAGAGGGCACCTTTGCGGCGTATCTACGATACGGAAGCGTGCACTTTGACCAGACACGCGAGATGGAACCTATCAAGACAGGATGGCCTGATGAAGAAGTGTTGCACGCCGGCGTCCTTGAGCCGAAGGATGGAATTGGAGAGGTCACTAACGGAGGGGAAAAAGAGGTTTCACAGCCGAACCAAAAATGAGGTTTGCGACATGTCATGTGTATACCAACTTAGATGAAAGGAAAATACAAATACATCCGAATGACAAAGACTGTGAGGTAGCCAACTCTGTATCATGTTGTACTGTAAGTCCATGAAATGAAAAGCCAAGACATAATATTCGACAATGCTAATAGTGCCTCTCGCCTCGGTAAAGATTACCCATCTACTCATAAGAGAGGTCCAGAAGAACCTCGAACTTGTCGTTAACCTGACTCTGCTTGAAATATCTCTCGCATGCGTAGCTATTTGCAATGATTAGCATAGATTCCATTCATAGACGCGTTATAGTTAATACTAACCTCCAATATGCAGTGCCAGTAGCAAGCCTATGGCAACCTCGGACGTACTCCCGTATATCCTCGTTGAGTTTTTCGTTATCCTTACTCCAAGGAAGCCTCTCCTCGGCAGCCACGCAGATCGCATAGTGTTCTCGGATGAGATCTAGGATCTTGTCGATAGCGCCGCGAAGGCTCATATCTTCATCCTTATTCATAAAAAGAAGTACTAGTTACAGAGTTGTTTAGTATGCACGCACAGTTGAAAGCCGGTACAGGGTTTGGAGGACCTACCCAAGTTTTCGAGTTGAGATACTCGCTATGATCGTATTTTTGTGAGTAATATGTTTGAATGCTTTTTCTGCAGCGAGTAACTTACAAACTCTTTTTGCAAAGAGAGCACATCATTGAGGAGGACGGTGAGTTTGGTGCACTCTTGGACGATCTCCTCCATTGCTTCATGCCTACGAACATATTCGGGAAGCTCAAATTCCATGGCATATTCGTTCTGGGTGATGCTGGGGATGACGCCAACATCGTCAGATCTGATCTGGAAGTGATACCATGGGTCCGGCAGATTGTCCTCTTGGCGGACTTGCTGTTGTCTACCGACACCGTTGATGTAGTCGTGGAGCTCAAGCCGTAGTCGTTCCGTAGATACGGGACTAAGGCCCGCTCGGAGGTCTCTTAAGATGGGGTAAAACATCTCCACCGTTCCTCGCGAGTTGGGAGGAGGCGTGTAGTTAGGATTGGGACCCAGGCAGTCGTCGATGCATTTGTTTGTCTCCTCGCAGCACAGACGGGTACCCTCCTTGTCCTCGGTAAGCTCACCACCCGTATCGATTTCTAGACCTGAGTCAATACATCTTTATCAAGACGTTTCTAGTATCCCACTGACCATCATCCCACAAGAATATCTACACGGAAATGTCAGGCCGTATTAAATCAAATCGTCTCTCAGAGTGACATACCCAGTAGAGGAATTTCGACAAGGTGAGCATCTTATCCTTCTTGCAGTGCGGGTAGTACACAGCCGTAAGGAGGGTGTAGTTTCCTCGAGCACGATGCTTTGCCTTTTTCTTTTCCGCTACGTTGACTCTTTATTTTGTTATTAGCATATCATAGTAACACTATCGTACTGTGATTGGTGCTAGGCTTACGTTGGGAGCCACTCGTCTATCACCCTATTGATTTCATCGATATCTGGCTGTAGCTCACTGGGCCATGCCGGCATCAAGGATAGAATACTCGGGACCAGGACTTTCTGGTTCAAGGCTCTCTTGATGAGGCTTTTACGCTCATCAACGAGGCTCGCAGCCGCACCGGACGGAGGTGACCAAATGTGATCAATGTCTGGGGCCATTATGCAGGTAGGTAAGTGAGGGCTAGAAATTTGGTTTAAGAAGAGGATATTAGAACAGAGGGCTGGTGTGAGCAGTTCTTGCTCCAGATAAATATACAACAGCTCAAGGGGTCTAAGTAAAGTTATAGGTAATCTGTTGGTCTCGATGCAGATAATTGTTGGGGTTACAGTTTATGGCACAGTGAAGAATATGTCCAACGTAGCTTCTGTTGATCACATGAGGCCGGTGCCTGTCAAGAGCATAGTACGGGTGGAATCGAGGAGGCCTATACAATGTGTTAGAGACCGCATCCTTCCACTAGGGTGCGGTGTTTTTACGTGTAAGAGGGTGGTGGCAGCTGACGGTGCCGAGCAATACAGAGGAGCCTGAGTCAGGTCCTTGCGGACTTTACTATATCGTATTCTATATTATGTATCAAGTTTACCCGGATCTAGTTAAGGTTGTGGATGGACCACCGCGGGCCGTGGAAATTCTAGATACTACGAAGGACCCGTTTAACTGTACCACTTCAGGTGACGATCCTTTTCCTAGCCTGCCCCCCCTGGAACATAGAGGGGGTAGCTTCTGGTGGTTATCAACTTTCATAAGACTTACGAAATGCACTCAAATGCTGACTGGGATTTTACACAGAGCTTGATTCGTTCTAAGGCCGACTATAAACCTACGCTAGTTGCACAAGAGAATCCCTTCGGCCTTTAGGAGATCCTACGCTTGCCAAGGCATAGCTAATACTGTTATCGATAGGGAAGGTAGTAAGCCTTTAGACTATATCTCCACTATGTTGGCGAGTTGTTGACGAAGACCAAGCGGGTCATTGGTCCAGAATATAAGAAACAGCTTGCATTAGTTTGAGGATCCGGCTGACCGATCCTTGGGTCACTTACGTATCTGCTGGCCTAATTCAACTGATCCAACACTAGTCCTGCAGGGGCCAACAGCATTGGCAATACCCATCCTATCTATATCAAATGTCACGGTACGACAGATGCAGCAGGGGATGGATCCCAATAGATCTTGGTAGACCCTGAAAACGCCACTGCTTTTGTTGATCTATCAATTCTTTCCACATCCTTCAGACGTAGAATACTAAGTGGTTACAATGGGAAGAACTTGCTTTTCGCATGTTTTTCTTATTTCGTCCTTCCTTCGTGCAACGTGTAACCTAACTGTCTACGGCTGTGAAGAATTCCACCAACTGCAGTTCTCGAGAAGGTGACGAAGAACGACACGGGAGCTACACCTTTCACGTTAGACGCAGAAGCTTCCGTTGGAATTAGGTCATGATCATGTTTGTTATCGAATCTTACCTCAGCTGTCGGAAATATCCTCGGACAGTTCCATACCACCCTCGTGCACAATTTGCCATTGGTTTTTACTTACCCGACAGTACGAGGCACGCAACGGCCCACCAAGTCTTGCGCCAATTCCAAGGACTCACCAACGTTATTGACACGAATGCATACCTTAGGTAGTCTGCCAAGAAAAGGGTCTATTCCCTTCGGACTCCTGACCAACAGGAATTGGCATCACTGTTTGTACTTCGGAGACATCACGCAAGTGTCGGAAGGATTGACGATGGGAAAAAACCAAGACACGAATTAGACGTTACTGTAGTCACAAATCGCTCGTGAAGATATGTAGATGCATAGGCCCCATCTTACTCGAGAGCTATGTCAGCAAGAGTCTTCCTTTCTATTGAATCCCCATAGGAAGCCTCATCTATTGAACTGACTGGGAGCAGTTGTGTCTCTGTTCGGCACCGCTCTTCTCTTAAAAGAAAGAAAGAAAGTCCACTTTCTAGGTGCGGAAAAGGAAATATCCTAGTGCACAATGGCCCTGTGATATGCGCGAGTCCCTTGGGAGCCTGTAACCTGAACCAAAATAAGTGCTGGCCTGGTTGGCGCGTGGGCTAGACCCCTGAAGTTTCCAATACGACGCTGGTTTCCCATCACTGGCCAGTCGCAACAAGTTCCAACTCCGAACCGTTTCGGCATTCGTCTGCAGGCCAGCAGATCACAGTTAAAGTGCTACATTAGGTAGCTATCCAGAAGTTACCCCGTTGGTGGATATTTTCATTGACCGCTTCAGCATATCCATCCAGCGCCCTTGCACATACATCACTCTGCGTGTGTAACGCTGAAGTCAATAGAAAAGTGGGTATCAGCACCAGCGAAAGTTGCTAGTTTGCTAGTAACGGCCCCGTTAAGTCCGCCGAGTCGGCCGGGTCAAGCAGTCCGACGACGACGTGGGGGTATACGGGAGGGAACGTCGCATCGAAGCGAGGTAGAACATCCTAAATCCAAGAATCATCCAATATCCAGATGTGTTACATGTTACCGAAACTGCTACCTACCCTTCTAAGTAACATGTTGAGAGCCTGATCCCTATCCCCGCAGTGCACCAAAGAGTACCTATTGACGGGACCCCCTTTCCAGCGAATCACTTTCCAAGGGCCCTGGCACACTCGCAAGCACAGGCATGTGACTAAGGGGCACGGTAAGCCATCCTACGAGTACTAACTACATACATAGAATATTCGGAAGATGTGCAGATCAAGCCCAGTTTGTTCATACTCATCCGTAGGGCTGCTAGCGTCGACGCCGCGTTGACCTCGCATGGATACCATGTTCCCCGCATACCAACCTCGGCTTTGAAGATTGACTATTTTCTGGCATGTAGAGGGTGAGACAATTACAATTCTAGAATGTCTGATTACCCCATCTAGGGTAAGTATAGTAAAACAGGTTGCTCTTTCGGAAGAGTCCATTGACAGAATCTGTCCAACATGACATGACAGTGGTGAAGCTCCAGGTTGTCACGGTCCATTCGACGTCTCTTATTCTTCCCGTAAGCACATTATTTGCCATCGTGTGCATATAAAGGGGTTAGGAATCGACTAGGAGACAGGTAGATACCGTCAATACCTGTTTATGAAACAAGCATGAGCTGATACAAGGATCAATATGAGTCTTAGAAACGCCAAGAGCAAGTGGATGCATACATGTCTCTTTACGGCAATCTTTCTCCCAACCGGTTCAACATCACCTAAGCCTCCTCGTCATAGGATCATCCCAATGAATCAGCATTTGTATATTTTGATAGGTCAAAAGGATGAAAGATGCCCCGCTGACCGCATCTAATGGGCATACTGCAGGTATGCTGCTATTCTGGGGCTGACAGACCGACGGACCTTGATATCAGTTGTTGTGATAGATATTCATCGTAACTTCTTAAAGGCTGCGGGCGACTTGTTAGTGCAGCTGAATCTTGGGGCTAACAGCTGCTTTATTATCCGCCTTGCCACCTAAGATGTAGTGTTGATTGATACGTTCTTGGCCACCGGGACCTGAAGCAGTAGAGCCGTGATATGACTTCCGGTCCCTGTCGCAGAAGAAATGTCGGGCTTCAAGACGATGTGAGTACTGTTCCAATTAGATGTGAACCTTTGCTAACTCTCTCTCTAGTTATGCCAGACCCTTAGCTCTTAGTGCAACAGCATCGTCGTTTCCTTATCGTTTGGTTGGCCTACTGACAACTTAGGCATATGCCCGTATTTTCGAAAGGGGAAACCTGCTATGCAAGCTATGTCTGTGGCTTGATGAAGTGACCAACGGGCACAAAGAGAAAGGGGAGAGACAAAGTGATATCTGACAAGTGAGTCAGCTCCTTTGGTCTATCGCGTCAGTACTAACCTCAGAATGAAGTCAAGGGTCTAGGGGAACAGTTTATTCCGCCAAGCCTTTACGAGCTACCTTCTCGTTGGGAGGGTTGGGAGACCACCCACTAAATCAGTGTAGATACTGAAGACTACGTCGAACCGCGGTTCAAGGATATCCCGCCAGTCAAGGGAGCAACCTTTGAGAGCCTGGGCGACATGTCACATTGGGAACAGCTCTTTAGATGTGTGGTGGTTTCTGAAAGTTTCTAAGGGTAGGTACTCATACTCAGAGTTCGGGGCTCTTTGATTTTCCAAGCTGTTGGAATAGGTGGCTGGTAAACCAGGTGGCTGGGCCACGCCCCACACTTGTGGCCTCTTATATAGTGGCTTACAGCCCCCATAGATACTCCTAGCAACTTATCCTTTTAATACAATTAATCATGACACTCATAACCTGCGTTCTATTTAAACACAAGCGTAGGATGTAACGAGGCCAACCGGTCTATGTGGAAACAATAACGTTATTGCGCAGAGAGCAGTGAACCCAGCCGCTAGCTCACGTCTCCTCTCCTATCTACCATAGACCTGTGGTACTACCCGGTAAGACCCTAGCGTCAGTGACATGTAAATGTGACCAAGAACTTTTGCAAAACCTAAACCGCAAGTCTGAAATACGAGGTGAACACATCTAGTTCCAACTACAGCCTGACACCAGTCGTATATGATTCGGTACACGTACGCATGTGACGCTGTAGTACGACAGGCCCTGTTAAGTTGTTGGTCAAGTAGTGCCATTGAATACCTTAGGTACCTACCTCCTATCCGTCGCAATTGGAGTAAACACCGAGAGCCAAAAGCAAGTAGGATAACAGAAGGATTCCAACCACGCGACACCACGATGGTGTCATGATAGTCCCAACAGTCAGGATGAGTGTTGAGTTCCGTAACACTACCTAACGGAAACGATCCTACTTAGGTACCAACAGACCTTAAGCATGCATGAATGCGTTCAATCGCGGGGGCTGCGTGGTGAGGCTGAGAGCGGCGCATTTAGATAGCGCCAACATACATTAGCTGTCAGTCACCTGGACGGGGTAGTATTCCGGATAGCGAGGGGGTTCATTGGATACGGCGTGAGGAATTATGAAAGTATATCTCCCCGGGGAAACCGGTGTGTATTGATTATACTTCTGTGAAACCCGACCATTCCCAACCAGTCCTTGTGTCCGTCCATTAGTAGCTGAAATGTGCGAATAAGCAGCCGCATCGTCCCAGATAAGAGTTCCAACAGCTTAGAAACCCTCCGACACCACACTTCGCGGCCAGTCAGCTCCAACCTGCTTACTCATGCATTGCTTGACACCACTTTCTCCGTGACCTTGCCATCAGCTTGGACGATTACTTTGTCGACCTTCAGGGAAGCCTTGACCGGGTTGGGCTGGTCATAAACCCACTCGAGCTGCTCGAGGGTACGACCTTGTGACTCGACACTGGGATAGGGGTCAGCGAGGATGTTAAGACACGTAACAGTAGGGTATCACACACCCGAAGAAGTACCAGAGTACAGCCTCAACCACATCCCATCCGACAAATACCTAATAATCGGGTTAATACTGTGCTAGAAAAGATACCTAGGCTTTGCAGAGGGGGCTTACATAAATATACTTGTACTGGATATTGCCCAGGGCGATTGGTCCGGCGAACTGGTTGATGAAGCCCATGGCGTAGACGATAACGCTGGAGCAGGCAAGACCCTTAGCCCGCGTGGTAGTCTCTAGAGCTTCGGTGGGAATGACACCCTGAAGTGGGGTGTAGGTGAAAGAGAATATGATGTTGAATAGGAAATACGACGCCAGGGCACCCTTAGCATAGGAATCCTGAATGTTTTCACCTTGGGCATCGAGGGCAGCAGAAAGGCCAGAATTAGTAGCCAAAGCCGCAGCACACGCTATACCATGGGAGAATCGTTAGCTAATATAAAGTGCCTATGAGGGCAAGGGGCCACGCACCTAGTGTCCCAATGACTAACACTTTGCGTCGAGGCATGGTATCGGTATACGCAACCGCGGCCAGGGCGCCAATAGCGGATAGAACGGAGTTAAGCAGATTGTACGCCAGTTGTAGCTCGACTGAGGTGACGCCGATGATCTCGAAGATGGTCGTGTTAAAGTAGCCTAGCCCGTTGCCAGAGAATTGGCCGAAAATGGAAATCATCAAAACCTGAGCTATCCGCCACCGGCCGCTGTGTGATAGAATAAAGGGGCGGTCTATTAAAGATCATTAGCCATGGCTGCGCAGACCAGCCAAGCTGCTGATAGACAGGATAAGGTCTTACAATCCCAGGGCCGCTTGTCGATACCATCCTGGCGGATACCATCCTTCATCTCGTCGATCTCGAGTTGCACGAGTCTGGACTCAGGGTTTCCGTTCCCGTGATACTTGGATAGAAAAGCAGCAGCCTCCGCTTCGCGGCCATTGGCTATGAGAAATCGAGGCGACTCAGGAATAAACCAGACACTGGAAATGACAACGACGCAAGCAAGCGCTTGCACGATTAGCGGAATCCTCCAAGAATAATCACTATCAATTTTGTTGCAGCCATAGACCACAGCCGCGGCGGGAATGGCACCTCCGAACCAGCCGCAGTTGTAAAAGCCTACAGTTAAAGCCGTCAGTATATCACCGCGGTGCTTATAGGAAGCTCGGGACCGATTTCGTACCAGTAGCTCGACCTCGCCAATGGGGAGGCGATATTTCAACCGCGTAGGCCGGCGCGGCCACGGTCATGATGGAAATCCCAACACCGAGAACGAAGCGACCGACAACGAACTGCGGAATTGTGGACGAGGTTGAGATGATAATCATGCCGACAATAATGACGATACCACCCCAAAACATGCAGATCCTGCGGCCATATTTATCGGATAGGATCGCAGCAAAGGGAGAGCCGACCATTGCACCACTAGTGGATATCAGAGTTAGTCGCAAGTGACGGCTGTTTAAAGCCGTTCGAGGAAGACTAACACGGTATATAGAGAAAACATCAATGCGACGATGGTGCCGGTTTTGCCGCTGTGAAAGGTGTTTTGGAAGTGCTCCATGGCAATAACGCCAGTGAGAAGTGATCCTAGACGACCAAGTTTATTAGCATCTGTAGGTCATCAATGAAATTCCCATATAATTCACTAACCGTCATATCCATTAGCGCAGGCGCAGCAAAAGGCAACAAAAACAGAGACTGTCGACTATTAGTGATCCGCAAGAGGCAGAGACTCCCACTTGAGTCGAGTTATTTACAGTAAAGATGCAGCGACTCTTTGCTCTTGTAGTTGATCTTGGTTTCGTGGATAGCGGCGTAGAGCTCGGCCTGGGATCTGATTAGATACGACTAGCGCATGCGTAGAACGGGGACGACGTCGCGATTCTGGGGATTAAGACGGTAGGTAGGAGTAAGATCAGAACCTACATTGTGGACCGCCTTAGCTTTAGCGCCCGAGGCGCTCAGGGACACTCCCGAGCCCTCGCTGACAGTAACATGCTCGTGAGACACCAGGACACCGCCGATATTCCTTTCCTTATCTTCCATGGCTTGCGGTTCTTCTATGCGACGATCCGCTTTCCAGAGCAAGAGCCTGACGCGCCCATATTGAAGCAGCTCAGGGCATCGCAATGGTTTTATTCTGCTTCGTGGGGTCCCCCCAAATTTGTTAATTGCTACCCCAGCTTCCCCAAACAACAAGTCCCGAAAGGGACGGCGGGACGAATCCCCCCGTTATCTCGAAGGGGCATGTTGTCCTACCCAAATAGGACATCGCCTCCAGCTAGTCATCCTACTGTAGGACCTGGGAGGGGTGACAGGCGTGTAAGACGAATTCTAGATGCCCAGCGCGCGCCGGGGACTGGTTCGCTTCGTGGCCTTGGCGACAACCTCTCGGTACACTCGGCCATACCTGAGTACCTAGGTAGGTAGATATAGATCTGTAATACTCGTTTAACGACGATCGCCCACTTATGAAGACCGGCAAGGGTGTGCGAGGCACGGCACGTGCCTTTGGCTGAACGCTCTCGCGTTAACACGCCACAACGAAAGGTGGCGCCGGAAAGATGTGCCTTGGAGCCGAAAGCTCAGCAACGCTTGGCGGCATCAAGAGCGACGCCGACCTCGCAATAGGTGCGTTAAAGTTTCAGCTGACACCCTATATCCTCGAAAGGACTGTGCGAGATGGGTTTGCCGAAGCTGAGATACTAGCTGCCTCTTCGACGTTCCCAACGGCCCGGTTCGAGGCTACGTCGATGCGACGGGGGCACCGCACCTCGCAGCGGGCCTTTAATTGAACCCGCACCATTTGCCCACTAATCGAAGGATACGGCACCGGAGGATCAGGTGGCAGTTGTGAGGAATGCCCTCCGGAGTCCAAGCACGTAATCGGTAGAGAGGCTAGCTGAAATAATATGCGAACGTATGATGTCAACAAACGTATTGTTTGGCATATTCGGTCGACATGACTGGGTTCTATTTGTGTGTTTATGCGCTCTTTCGCTCTTCAATCATGATTGCTTATAGGCCCGAAGCCATCGGACCGAAGGCGTGGGACTTGACGTGGTGCATTTAATATGCGGCTCTTGAGGTCTCCCGAGTTGGCTCCGATGCATCCTGCAACATATAAAGGAGATCTTGCGATATTTATTAGCCACGTCAATAGTATTCTGAGCGACTTGCCGAAAACTTCTTGATATTCCCCCACCTTTGAATGGGTAGGAGAAGATGACACTGCGAATACGGACATCTCAGATCAACACCTCCCGCCAACGATCTGATATCATAGAAAGCGGGAAAAATGCATGGGACTAGAGTCGATATTGCCTGGATCGGTTATACATTGGCCTCTATTATTCTGATCAGGTCATGTTTATGGATCGGGATGTACAACATTCGACGATGTCTAGGACCTCAGAAGACTAATACTGATAACCTGTCTAGCGGTTGCCATATTAGTGAGTGCCGTAGATGAGAGCTTAAGGTAATATTACGCTGTCATGATGAACATACCTTCTGAGCCGCCATGACATCCACTAACGGCCACGCCTGAACGAAATCGGACCGTCAAGTATGTTTCGGTAGTCCCATTGGCTGGACCAGCATGACAAGACCCTGAACATAGGTAAATAAGGATTCACCAAACCGTCTTCAAGTATGGTGGTCTTTTCTCTTTCAACAACACAATGGATCAATCGTCAGTGGCAGGACTCGCAGACCCCGTCTATGTCTTTTTATCTCTGAGCTACCTCGGCGTCTTCACGCAATGAACTATCATGTTCATGAACGGCTCGTTCGTCGGCTTGCTCTTGACAACTTGGGAAGGCATCTTCACGAACGACACGCCTCTCAAGACCTGGACGGGGATCTGGCCGATGTAGACTTCGTGCTCGGCTTACTCGTGGCGTTTTTCGGAGGCGTTCTCGACGCGGCCAACTCAATTGATCTTGCGCTGTTCCTCCTCCTTATCGATCTGATATTTGCTCTTGTCGTTTGCGGCTTGATGGCCCTAGTCGAGGATTGGCGAAATAGGCAGACAGGCCTTTGAAATAGTGAGATCTACCATCTGCCTACTAGGTAGGTATCTTTCATTCTACAGAGCATCCGAGATTGGCTAAATTCGTTGTTGGTAGAATCCGTTGTTGGTAGCCCGGCATTCTGGCAGATCATGTGGAATTATTGCGGTGCAGGTACAGTGCTGTTGGTTTACTCACGTCTATACGTCGCAAATAAGCCGGGAATATCCCACGAACAGGCCCAAGCTCTGCCGTTCACAGCACTTTGGGCAGCAGTATTGGGTGCGATGCCCTTTCAGATCCAAATGCCATTGTGGTCTGGTTCTTCAGCCCCTTGACGGTTGGGCCCTTCCAGGACCTAGTCAGCGCTCTCATTTCGCGTCTTGGTTTCTCCAAGAAAATCACAAGTCATGTTACCATTACTTACTGCATTGTTGGTGCGGTCAGTGCGGCTGTACACCTCGGTGTCGCTTCACAGGCCTTCCTCCCTCCAGAGCTCAGCTGGAGTCGGCCCCACCACGGCAGAGTACTAACCGAGGCAGCCGTTATTTTCATGCAGTTGTGGGCGAGCCATTCTGTTTCGGCGCGTAGCCATCGCGGGCCCGGGACTGGACTTGCTTGGTTGCTCTATATGAGAGAAAGAAAGATGGCCGCTACAGATGGTTTGAGCAAGATGTCCTGAGTACAAGAACTATTTACTCCGACGAGTCGAGTATGATAGTCCGCGGAGTTGTCACCTCAGAGGTTTCTTCGCGATATGTACTTGTAGGAGGTAGGCACATATTAGGAGCGCCAACCAGCCAAAACCTAGGTGCTTACTTAATTTTGTGATTTGTAATCTTGGAATCTTTACAGTACGAACTTACAGTATGAAAGCTGACTAGTGCTGTGCTCTGTGTTCTGTAAATACAAGGACCTTAGTGCTAAAGTGCGCTGTAGCTACAGCGAGCTTCAGCGTCAAAGTGATTTTGACGGGTTTGCTAACACCTACCTCTACCTCTACCTAACCTTTAAGTGGTGACCAGCGCGAGGGCAATTCAGTAATAATAATTCAACAAACAACATGACCTTCCAGGTAGGTAGGTGGTTCAAGACATGCCAGTAACCAAAAGAACGTATTCCATATATCGCAATGCTAACCGTTCCATGCTATATCTATATTGCTAATGCCTTTAAATCCAATCTCAACGCGAGTCTCGATCAATGAGATAAAGCGTCCTCGAAGAGCGTCCTCAGCTGGTCCCTCTCTTGCTCAAGCTCCTTCGCAAGGCCGGGCGCCAGCATCAAGACACGGGCTTGAGGTATCGTGCCTTCGACCAAGGCATCGATGTGGCTCGATTCAAAGCCCAGCTCTTTCAGGCCCTTCGGCTGGTCGCCTAGCTCGGCGAGGAACTCTGTTATGGCATCAGCCAAGACCTCTCCGGCATCCGCGCGTTTCACGTTCGTGATATCCACGCCGAACGCTTCCGCGGCGGCAAGGTGGCGGTCGGGATTTGATGGCCCGGTGAAGCGGAAGACCGCCGGTGCCGAAACGGCAACCGAAACACCGTGCGGGATGATGGGCGCGGTCACCTCGTATCCGGCGTGCCTGTATCCAGGGTTTTGACCGGAGATTGGATACGACATTCCTGGAATATCCGTTAGCCTATGGTCTATTTATAGTATCTAGGGCTATGGATCATCTCATCATACCGTGGCATAGATGAACGCCGGCGTTGCCGAAGCCGACACCAGCGAGCGTGGCAGCGAGAAGCATCTCGCTCTGGGCTTCATAGTCTTCGGGATCCTTGACTGATCTCGGAAGATACTTAACACAGCTCCGGAGCGCATTCAACGAGAAGATGTCACTAATGGGGTTTGCGCCTTGGTAGGCAGGCCGCAGGATAGGATTTGATGGTCGGGGTACTCTCTGATTGAACGGAATGGCAGTCCACGATTCGAGGGAGTGACAGAGAACGTCCAATCCGGAGCTTGCCTTCACTGCCGAGGGCATCGTCCTCGTGTTGAGCGGGTCACAGATACCGAGGGTCGGCTTTAAGTTGCGGTGAGCAATTCCGGTCTTCGCCCTTTTCTCTACAAGATCGAAAATAGCAGTACCCGTTGTCTCACTTCCTGTACCCGCCGTGGTGGGAATCGCGACAAGGGGTTTGAGCTGTTTGTCAATCGGTCGCCCGTTACCCAGCGGTGCATTAACGAAATCCATGAAGTCTGCGTCCGGGTACTCGTTATAGAGATTCATTAACTTGGCCGTGTCAATAACTGAGCCTCCGCCTACTGCCAGAAATGCGTCTGGTCGGTATGGTTTAGTAAAGGCAATGGCCTCCTTGATGCTACAACCGATTAACTGGGCGAATTCATTATGTCTTACAAGGCTTAGGTGTCACTTACGAACTGTCCTTAGGTTCGACTCGCACCTTGTCGAATATCTCATATTGGATACCTTCCCTAGACAAAGCCTCCTCTGCTTGCTTGACAGCAGTGAGTTGCCTTACAGTTGAGTCCGTTACGAGACAGACGCGCTTTGCACCCATGTTCTTGAAGTCCATGCCGACTTCTTGGGTGACCCCGGGTCCGAATCGAATCGATGACGCGGCCATCTCAAACGCATATTCTTTCTGCTGGGAAGGGTCTATGGGAGAGGCGAAGCCGCGCCTCCCCACGCGCTGGTGAGTATGCTGAGCATACGCGTCAATGTGAGGCCTGGCATGATGGTGATGGTGTCCCGGATTTGAATGGCACGGACATGACGGCGGATGAGCGTATTGCACCGTTCGCAACAGGCTGACTGCTCGCGAAGCAGCCTAATAATATCACTCCCCATTAGCATGAGCTCACCTCCACATTGAGAACTCAGAACTAACGTTAGGCGCCACTCGAACAGCGGCAACCATCTTGTTGATTTCCGGTTTGACCGGCACTACGAGGATCGCAGTTGAGGTGAGGTATTTAGTTTATCCAACGAGTTGACTAGGTACCTAGCTAACAGAGCAAAGTGTAGTGTCGAAATGCAGAGTGTCCCCTGTTCCTTGAGACTAACTGAGCAGATCTACCATAGACGTAGATGAAGGAAAGAAGATCTCAAGCAAACCCCGGCATGAGGTCTGTTAGCCCGGCACAAAAAAAGGAAGAATGTGGGGTAGGGGTAGGTAGAGGGAGGCCCGCTGTGGGGGAAGAAAGCCCCTTTGCCGGGGTAAAAGACGTCGGAATGCTCGGCTGGATGTTCTGCTAGTTCTCATGATCAATTTTAGACGGGAGCTTAAGCTTGGCTGTGAAGAGAATATTACTATATCACGTAATCCAGCTGATTGCACATCTCTACCTATCTCAATGGTTAACATTCTTGATTCTTGAGTCGACTACGACATCAGAAGCACTAGAATCCATAACGTTATTGACCTTCTCAATTGAGCAATACCCTCTATTATAAAACGCCCGATTCGCCAGCAATCGGCGTGAGTCAGCCGGCGGGAATATCAATGGGCTATCAATTTCAAGCGCGGATGCTTTAATATGGAATGGAATATAAAGGGGGCCCCTGAGTAGGGGTGAGACTCAGACTCAACGATGTGACAAGGACAGGAGTCGAGACATTACCGAATATCGAATTGAATTCTCACGTCACCATCCCATCATGTCGTCAATTTCGGGTACAGCAGCCGGCTAAGAGCCTCGAAAGCGGCTGCGGGATCTTTTACCCGACTTGCATTTGGGATCTTGGAAGCCCGGGCCTCTAAATTCGTTGACCGACGTTCCTGGCGTGCGGGTGCACACCCAGGAGATTTTTGCTGATAACGGAAACGTGAACACTGGCGTCACAAGCATCCTGCCCCGAGAAGACTGGTTCTATAAAGCTTGCTACTCGAGCATATTTAGCTTTAATGGTAAGCTTTACGCCTATATACTCTTAGCACTCATCTCTAAACAAGCTCTAGGTTCTGGTGAGATGACTGGCAGCCACTGGATTAATGAGACGGGCCTACTTCATTCACCTATCATTATAACAAACTCTTTCGCCGTAGGTGCCGCGTACCAGGGAATCTACGAATACACTATCAAGTCTCAGGGCGCGACGAAGGGAAACGTGGATTGGTTTCTTTTACCCGTAGTGGCAGAAACATTCGATGGTTACCTGAACGACCTTACCCAATTTGTGGTCAAGCCTGAGCACATCATTAAGGGTCTTGAGAGCGTGTCAAGCGATCGTGTAAGGGAAGGTAGTGTCGGTGGTGGAACTGGGAGTAAGTTGATCTCAATGCCCTTCTCTAGCAATTCCAAACATTTTAACCGAATCATTATAGTGATCTGCCATTACTTCAAGGGCGGTACTGGCAGCAGCAGTCGAGTGGTCGAGGGATTGGATACCAAAGGGGAGTCAAGAGCATACACAGTTGGCGTGCTTGTGCAGGCCAACTATGGCAGGCCGCACCATTCCGGATCGCGGGCGTCCCGGTTGGCAGAATCCTGGCGCAGGAGGCCGATAAGGAGGCCGAAAGTAACCCGGCAATTAAAATGGCCAGAGACGCGTTGGAGAAGGAGAAGAACAGGAAAGATGGGAGCATCATTGTGATCCTTGCAACAGATGCGCCACTACACCCTACGCAGCTACAGCGCCTGGCGAAGAGAGCAAAGGTGGGTTTATCAAGAGTCGGTGGCTACGGCCACAATCCATCTGGTGATATCTTCTTGGCTTTCTCTACCGGCAATGCGATTCCAGTTCAGTCAATATCGATGGAACGGAGAGCAGTTGATCCATTCAAACCCACGCCCCTCCATGTTGATGTGGTTGACGATTCATCTATCAACGGGCTGTTTGAGGCGACAACAACTGCGACAGAAGAGTCGATATATAATGCTCTGTGCATGGCCGAAACGATGGTGGGAAATCAAGGACATAAAATGGAGGCATTGCCTCTGGAAAAGGTTAAAGACATCATGGAAAGGTATATTTGCACATGATTATCCATAGCTGTTGAAATTGAGGTGTGTAGCTGTGTCCGCATTGTTGGCTCTGTCTGATGTGGTTGATGGTTTTTTGTACAAGTGAATCAACATTTTATGTTTGTCTGTTTCGAATTAATCGATAAGACAGCAACTTGTGGCTGGTGGGTGGGGCATTTCGTGGCTTTCACGGGACATTCACGGGATCCTTACGTAGGGGAAGGAACAGGTCACAGCGCTTTGGCCGCAAACTCCCTGACACTTTCAGAGACATCGCGATCTTCAGATTGTCTCAATTTTGACAAAAGAGCGCCCTAAAAGCCTGGTCGCGACACGTCCATGCTGTCGTCCCTTAAATCATTAAACCAAGACGAAAATGATCCCTAAACCTCCCCAAATCGTGCTCGATCTGCTACATTCATGAATTCGACACATAGTAGGCCACAGCAATGGATCTCCCTCGCCAGAATGGAGGACCCGGCTATGGCCGAGATTTGAACAGGGCTGAGAGGTTTGAGGAAGAGAAGAGGCGCATCGTGGAGAGCTGCTTCAATAGAAAAGATGCCGATGGGTCCAGTAAGATTGCCTTTCGCATGCCTTGTCTATATTGTCTATGGATTGCCAGAAGCTCACTTTCGTAGTACTCGAAACGTATATCACTCACATCAAAATCACCGAGTATTCTTCGCATCCTTCCTCCCCACCGCCTCCTGAAGCCCGAGCCCAAGCCCAAAAGCCTCGCGTCATCATCGTAGCCGTTCGAAAGTCGGGCCGAGTGCGCATGCACAAGTCCAAGGAAAACGCCAACGGTTCATTCTCCATCGGCAAGACCTGGGACCTAAACGACCTGACTGCCATTGAGTCTTTCACGGGACCCAATGCAGATCCTCAAAAACGAGAATGGGCCGGCGAGACTGGATTTGTCATTAACATCGGAAAGCCGTACTACTGGCAGGCCCATGCTGACAAGGAGAAGAAGTTCTTCATTGCCAGCTTGATCAAGATCTATGGAAAGTATACTGGCGGAAACGTCCCCGACCTGAAGGGCTTCGATCCCCGTGAACTAGATCAGGTATTAGGTTCACGGAGGATACCGCCGAGTCGACCAACTCCTGATACCAGTTCCTCGCTACGACCTGGCGCCGTTCCTACTCCTCCACCCCCTCGACCTACCGCGACGCCCCCGCGAGCCGAACCTAAATATTCTAGACCCGATCCTATATCTCAACCCGACACCGTACCTACACAGAACCCTAGCCCTCTAGCCGCCGCTGGTGGAATTCAACCCTACCGCCCTAGTCAAACCTCTGGTTCGCCTGCACGCAACCTAGCACCTCCAAATGGAAACTCATCACCGGGCCCGGCATCTAAGGCTGACTCTGTCCGTTCAGGAAGCCAAGCTGCTGCCTTACGCAGATTAGCTGGGAATAACAAGAGTCAAGATTCTGTAGCAGCATCAATATCTACGACGAGGAGTGATGACTCGGGAAGTATACCTCCCCGTTCAAGGGGGGGCCTTGCGGGTCCAGGCGCATTTGGCAGATTTGGCGAACCAGCGGAGTCACCTTCTCAGGTAGACCTGCCTGACAGAAAGAGACCACCAATGGATCCAACAAGGCCAAAGGAAACTGCAGACAATGACCTCGTGCCTGCGCCTTTGATGAGCCAAACCCCTCGAAAGGAACCACCGCCACGAAGCACAGAACGGATGTCTCCTCGGAAGAACTCTGTTGGAAAGCGCGCAGAAACGAGCTCGCTGGGAGAGGCGCGAACACCTCCACCAGGGCCCGTTCCCGATATGCCAACTAGCCCGGTTGTTAGCCCCAATGGCACGCCAGCCAGCCCGCCCGCTGAAAGCCCGGCTCCCGAAATCCCTGTGCCCGAGACACCAGCAGACGAAGACACACGTCCAGGCCTGGGGCCTATGATCAAAGCGAAAAAATCTAAAGGCGACCTAGCCGGGGCCCTGTGGAAAGCTGCATCGGCTGCGGCCGCATTCAAGCCTCGGCCGGGTGGCGCAGGAGAGCGACTACGAGAATTACAGGGCAAGTCTACCGAAGGTCCTGACGGAATAACAAGTGTAGTCCCCGCTCCACGGCGCCCAGAACCTAATCCCGAGACGATTAAACCCGTTGGATCCGAGAGACAGTCGGTAGACAAGGGACCTACCGTCCCTGAAGTCAAAGTTACAGTTCCTAACTCTAGCCGACCAACTAGTCTACAAGCTTCGGTTAAAGAAAACAATAGAAAAAGCCTGGAGCTCTCTCGGCAAGAAGACGTTCCACGGCGTTTGGCTGTGGTCGGCAATGATTCCAAGTATTTGAGTGCTTTAGGTGTCGACACGTCGCTCTTAGCTGATAACACCTCTGAATTTGCAAGGTGGTTAGATCATTTCGGGTGGGTTCCTGGCGAGCAGATGCGAAGTCGCAACTTCGAGGAGATGAAGCTTGATGTTGATCGTGAACTTAATAAGGCTCAAGCTGGAGGCTGGGTCGTGCGATTTCAAGAGGAAGATGATCGTGTTGAAGCAATAAAAAGGGGTCTTGACATTGCCGTCGCGGAATGCGATGAACTAGAGAACTTACTCACTCTATACAGCGTAGAGTTATCTGTAAGTGAGATTCAAACCTTGTCAGGACTTTGTTGCTAACCACCACCCAGACACTATCGGATGACATTGCGTACATAGAAGCTCAGGGACAGGGTCTGCAGGTGCAAGCAGCAAATCAGAAGCTCCTTAGGAAGGAGTTGGAATCACTGCTTGACACTTGTGCTATTACATCTGACGACTTACGAGCCCTCGAAGCTGCACCACTTGAGACTACATCAGGTCTCGAAGAAATTGAGATAGCGCTTGTCACCTTGTATAAGGCGATGATGAAGATTGATTCCTCTGTGGCTGGCTCAGAACTCCGGAAGAGCGAAGACGCCGGCTCCGGCAGTCAACAATCGAGCCTCAACACGGATTACGGCAAGATGCGCATTGTTCAGGAGAAGAAGGAGATGTACAGCTCAGAGAGCGAAGCATTCCTGAAACGATTTAGCACTTTCATGACGAAACAGTTCGAGAAAGCGTCCCAAGAGGTCAGGGCGGCCGTGGAAGGAGCTCTGTCGAAAAAGGTTGATCCCGCGCATCACGATGTTGGACGGGAGTTGCTCTGGCGCTTTAGCCCTCTTATCCTCTATGCTCGAGAGGTAGATCTTGAAGGCTGGAATCGGTGCTTGCAAGCGTACCAAGAGCGAAACCTTCCGCTCTACAAATTCAGATTCAAAGACATTCTAGACTCGTGGAAACGGAATGCCAGGAAACCCACTGGCGAAGAAGCGGAGCTCCTCTTCACGGCCGAGATTGAGCGGCAGCAGGAGGGCACGATGGCCACCGCCAGGAAGCTTACTGTGAAGCGAAGTCAGACTCTAGCTAGGTCGCTACGGAGTCCACTTGGCGAAGGCAGTAAGACGAGCCTTGACAAGATATCGGACGGCCGCAATCTTCCCTACGAAGTATTTGCTGGCATCATGGATGACCTTATACCTCTTGTTGAGATCGAGCAAAATTTCATTGTTGATTTCTTCCATGCTACTACCTTAGAAACAGCCGACTTCTCGGATCTTGTAGCAGCAACGAAACCACAAGATCGACGGGGCGGTGATTTGAAGCGACATAGGCTCATGGAGCCAGATCGAGAATTGGCTAGAAGAGTCACACGAGCTATGGAAACGATATTCTCGTTCTTGGAACAGGATCTACAGAACACGGTCGATTGGGTGTTATCACAGGACCCATTGTGAGTATCATTTCAGATTTATCGTGGCCCTTGCTAACTTGCTTACAGGCAAGGAGTCGGCATCCTCTCGATACTGGAGCGGAAACACCTGGAAATGACACAGTCTAACCAAGATTTCTTGAACAATGTGCTACAAAAGCTTCACAGCAATCTTGAGTCCCGCTTCACAAAATTTGTTGAGAGTCAGATCCGTGCAATTGAGGATACGAAGGTCAAAATCAAGAAGCGCAAGGGTGTCATCTCTTTCATGCGTGTCTTCCCACACTTCTCTACCGCTGTTGAAAATATGCTTATAACAACCGATATCAACTCGTCCGTCAGGAGAACAGTAGACCGGGAATACGACCGCGTCATCAAGACTATGTTTGATTCCCTAAAGGTCATAGCTCGCGAGAACCCAGCGACTCTCACGAATAGCGGCGCTGACCCAGAAGACAAGGAGGCGCTAAATTACCATATCCTCCTTATTGAAAACATGAACCACTTCCTTGAAGAACTCGACACGCGCGGTCTAGAGATCCTCGAAGACTGGAAGGAAGCAGCAGCTACCGAGATGGCTGAGCACATGGGTCTCTACCTTAATGCCGTTATGCGCCGGCCGTTGGGCAAGCTGCTTGAATACCTCGAGAACATCGAGACGCAACTTGCGACGGGAAAGAGTCCCACAATCGTCGCAGCACAGCCGAGCAACGCCAAAGGCACCTTCAACAAGATCCTTGGCGGCTACGACGGCCGCGAGGTGCGCAAGGGTGTCGAAGCACTGCGCAAGCGAGTCGAGAAGCACTTTGGCGATGCCGACGACCCGAACTTGAGCCGCAGCCTCGTCAACCGCGTGCTCAGGGAGTGCGAGAGGTTCTACGGCGAAGTAGAAGTACGAATCTCGACTGTCACCACGACAGTCTACGGCGGCGACGTGCTGTTCGAGTGGCCCCGCGCCGACGTCAAGAGCGCCTTCTCAAACACTGGTCGGTAGGTCGGATCGAGTGACTGGAAGCACGTATCTTCTCTCGGCAGGGTGTCCATGAGCAGCGCGCGCTCGCGTACTAAGGCTTCGATGGACGGGTGGCATGACGGGAGTTCAGGTCACAGTACATATTCGCGGTAACTGTACATCACGGTGATTTGGGTTGCCTGTTCCATGTGGTTCTGTGTTAACCTCGGTCTGCTATGATTATTGTTGCGGCCGTAAAACTGTTTTTGCGAAGTTGTATATGATAAGTTGTATGGTTTGATTACGAGTAGTAGGTTAGTTGAATCATACCCATTATGTTCTACGCGGATTTCGATGATGTTTATGTTCTTCTAAAAGATTTAGGCAATAGCATCACGTTCTCATTGTAGGACAAGACTGTCTTATATGCCTACCCGCGGTATGATAGCTTCATTGTAGGTCCGGTAACCCGCACTGCGTGTTTTATCGAGGTCACTCCGCAGCACCCCAAGCCCGTTGTTTCAGCCCTTCGGCCACATGCGCACGTCTTCGCTCTACCCGACAGCAACGAAAGGTCCCGTTCCTACCCACGTCATCCTCGAAATCCGAAATACGCCGTAGCCGCTGTTCTCCGCGGCAAACGCTCTCAGGTCGATATCGGCAACACGCACGTCTCTGAAGCCCCGCCGCCGAAACCAGTCGTGGTGGTTCGGCTCGCAGTTTATCGACAGCGGCAGCCCTTCCCACTGCGCCCTGTCGACGCATTCCCGCAGCAGCAGCTCGCCGATCCCCATCCCGCGGCTCGGGGGCTCCACGTACATGTACACTATTTCTGATCGAGACGGGTTAGTTACCTAGGTATAGAGGCTTTCCGCGGACGCGCGATGCGCGAGGATTCATTCGGAAGAGGTTGGGTGGGAGGCGCTTACCGAGGTAGTCGCCGTCGGGCTTCCCCAGCTCCGCTATCGCGTCCTCGACGCGCTCGAGCACCGCGGGATCGATCCCCTCGGGAGCCCTGCCCTTGCGCTTCGGAGGCTGGGCCTGGCTTTCGCCTCTGCCGGCGCTGCCGGCACCGGCACCGGCGGACCGCGCCACGACGAGGTACGCGACGGTCCGGCGGGACTCGTTGTGGACGGCCTTGAGGGAACTCAGGTCCGGCTTGTTCATGCCGCCCCGGACGGCGGCGCCGTAGTTGGCGCGCTGGACCCCCTCGGCCGGCCAGTCGGTGAAGAGGAAGCGGTTGATGGCCAGGTGCCGCTTGGAGGCCACGAGGAACTCGGTGAGCGTGGGTATGTCCGCCTCGGTGGCCGGCTCGATGTTGTAGTCTCGAATGATCTCCATGCTAGCTAGGTACCTCGCTTTCTCTCTCGAATAGGTGGAATGGGATCGTGGCGCTTAATTTGTTGACTTCCTTCTTCGTGATCAGGCACCTAGATTTCTAGGCTTGCGATGTGACGTTGACGCTTCAATATCGATCTTACATCAGGCTTCCACCAAACCAACTCTAGGAAAGTGCGTGATACTATACATACCTCTTAGAGATTGAAGATTTTGGGGTGGGTAGGATTTTTAAGTTGTCAGAGGTCTTGTCAATCAGATTTCCGCCAACGCATAGCAACGATGCTAGTGACCCCTTTGATTGCTACGTTAAACAGATCATCCCATAGTGCTTGCTGCATTACGTGTTGAGGCTAGAGTCATTGCATTGTTGGCATTATCACCTTATGCGTACTCCCGGGTCTCACTAGGAGATGTTTGTGAGCACGTAGTTGGACTGCCGAGTAGCAATCGAGCAGGCAAACCCCGAGAAAGCAATTTCAAATGCCAGGTCTATACCATCATGCCGTTATATTATACACATCCATTATTACAAACGCGGCAATCTCGCAGTGTCCGACAAGTCATCAGCGTTCAATCTGTTAACCCCCAACTGCTCTAGTGGCTCCCATACATAATCACCAGGCAGGTTGTCTGCGATCAAAGGACGTCAGCAAAATGGCAAAGCGTTTCTAGCTCGACTACGTAGGAAGACTCACAATATCGAACAATCAGGCCCCTCTGGTGCGCGCCTCCCACCTGCTCGGTTATCGTATTGACCTCGTCCTGGGACAAGCTCGCGCTGCCGGGATTCCCCACCGCGTCTCGGAAGTCGGCGGAGGCGTAGACCGAGTTCTGGCTGTTGTAGTCTTCCGCGCCGAGGTCGTCGACGTGCGCGTCGTAGAACACGTCCCTGTCCGGGACACCGTCGCCCGTGCTGATGCGGTCGAACGGAGCGCTGCCGCTCGCCACGACCGTGACGGCTTTCTCGACAAACACGCCGTTCTCGAGCCTGCTCAGGTAGCCGGCCTGGCGCAGGGGGTCGATCGACTTGACAACCGCGTCTAGCGTCCCGGTGTTGCTCGTCTTGAAGTCGACTAGCAGAACGATGCTCTGCGTCGGTTTCGCCTTGTACACGGATCCGCCGTTGTGGTCGATGATGGCCTTCAGGGGCTGGATGTATTGCAGACCCAGGGTCCTTCCTATCGTGGGTAGCACGTGTCCAATAGACACGTCGCCATTTACGAGGAAGACATCGGCCTCGATGCCCACACATCCGGCGCTTAGCGCTTGGAATAGCGGGATGTCGTGATCGTAGTCGTTGTGGCTGTGGCATGCGATGGGAAGGACGCCATTGAGAGAATCTAGCGGCCATGGGTTCAGCGGTGGACCGGCTCCTGTGTTGACCCTTTGAGCGGCCAAGACGTCGTCATATAAGAGCTTGTTGATAGCGTCTTGCTGAGGAGGGACCGTGTTGGCAAGTGCGTGGTACGAAACCTGATTGTTTCCAACCTGATATGTGCCGCCTTTTGTGTCATGGTGTTCAGTGCCATAGCAGTCACCTCCATCCGCGGAAAGGGTGCTGAGGTACTGTACACAGGATGCAGCTGGAAATACGTCAGTGTCAGGACTAGGTCATTGCACGCGAGACTGACAGTCTACGGTATGGTCTGAGCTTTGCTTGTTGTGGATCTCGACTAGAAGCTTCGTCAGCATTTAGACCCGCAGCTTTCGCGGATTTCTACCTACAGTATACGTAACCTAAAAGACCGTACACAGAAGTATCCTTGCCTCCGTTCAGGAAGAGTTCAGTCGCCATCGAGAGGTATCCCTGGCTTTTGACAGTAATGCCGCTGGCTTGAGCGCAGAACTTGCTCACGGCTGTTGCGAAACCGGTGCGATGATCTGTGCCGTTCCCAATCGTGACATCGTCAATGGCCATCCAAGTGCCCCCGCAGCTCGAAATGCCATCTGTCACTTGAGCTGTCAAGTTTGAGCCACGGACTAGAGGGACCTTGTACGCATATCTTAGCGACTCCTCTCCTTTGATGGAACACGGAGAATCTTACTAGGGACAGGGCGGTTATCACCGCGGGCAGCCAGGACATCATGGCTCTCTCAATACTTTCTCAATAGGAGACTGGATTGGATGCACCAAAGGGCAGTTCCGGACCTGGCACTTCTATGAAGTTGAAAATAATAGAGTGCAGAGAATGCCAAGACGAAGCCAGGACGAAGCCAGGACGATATACAAGAAACAAGCATTCTGCTTCTTATAATAAGTTTACAGCTGAACGGCTGAGACCAATCGCGCACATGCTTTCAGCCCGTGGGATTGCGGTCGGTCCGAATGACCTGATGCTGATCTCAAAGGTTGTGATCTGTCATTACCAAATCACTGGCGTCAACGCGACCACGGGCGCAAGCTATTTCGTTCCTGAATCCCTGAATCCCTCAAGAGCAGGTGACTTACCTCGATTAGGGAGGTACCTGGTCAGCCACTTACCTCAATCAGGAGCTTCATTTCGGGTGGATATGTCCGCTGTAATCCCCGTCGATAGCTTGGTAGTATTATGCCGGGATTTATAGATCATCCCTGTCCCCCGCATTCGGCTTACACGTTTTTATATGTCACGAGCGGCTCTTTTCAATCATGGGAAGCAGCTCGCATTTAATCACACAACATAATATGAATCTTTCAACAAGATCCATACACGAATCGGAGTGTCATTACGCTACAGCAAGGAGTCTACCAAAGTTATGAACTTAGGTATACCCGCGCAAGTATAGTACCACAGGAATCCTGTTTTATAGTCTTAGATTGATTTAGGTGCGAGTTGACTGGAGTGATAACATTATTGCCTTGGAGAAACATCTAACTCGGAATCGATGCGTACCTCCTCTAGTAGTCTTCCGTGCCAACTTTTCTTAATTTCCCATGCAAAGAGGATTTGGCAAATGAAACTACCTTACTTGATTTTCGACTGTGCAAGTATCGAGATTTATTAAACGAGGGAAGGTATTTATATCAGAAACACAAAACTGTGATTAGTAAGACGGTTATCATATGCACTCAGTGTCAGATAATCCTGTCTGTTGTGAGGTCTGTAGATGTAATGACATTATTTTGAAGATATATCTAGACTCTAGGTAGGTACCAGGTATGTCCACTCGCTCGTACGCAATCAATAGTCGAAGCGCTGGCGTGATTAGGTTATGTGACTGGGGGAAGGAATACGTATGAGACGTTGTGGATCGCGAAGTCGGAGATGTGTTGTCTTGTTGTCGATGGAGATTCGATGGAGATATGCGGATGGCATCCCCAACAGTCTGCCGAGCCATCTCCCGTCGTATCCATATTCTGCATCTCATGAGGGGAACGCAGTCACCATTGCACATCCTATTTAAGTCGGATTTCACGATGCGGGGAACTCCCTAAGTTGCTTCATATTCTACTTCTATGTCACTTCTTTGGGTATTATCGAGGCTTGGCTTTCTTTCAGCAATGATGGGTCGCTTTGGTCAGCGGACGACGAGCTTCTCACAATTCCAATGCCTGCGTTTCGTCAGATCGCAGGTATTTGATGCGGGCTCCTCTATCCCCAGGCTAGGAGGATGGGGTGTCCGGGCTAGTTACTCCTCACTCGCTCGCGAGCAGAACCATGGAAGGAGTGTCATTGTTACAGGCTCTGGCCGGGGTATCGGGAAAGGCATAGCTCTGCGTCTCGCGGCGGACGGCTACAATGTTTGCGTTAACGACATAGGTACGAATAAGGCATCCTGCGACGAGGTCGTGAGAGAAATACAGGGTATGGGAAGGAAGGCATGCACTGCCATTGCAGATGTAACGAAGAGAGACCAAGTCAAGCAGATGATTCAGACCAGTGTTGAGAACTTGGGGCCTTTGAACACATTGTAAGTCCTGTAAACAGGGTCGCTATTTTATCTACGAACGGATCTCTCTACGCGCTCCGTACGACGTGACACAGTTCTTGATCCTGATATAAGTGCTTACGCTCTCCAGAATAGCAAATGCCGGGGTTGTACAGGTGAAGCCAGTCCTCGAATTAACGGAAAAGGACTTCGAATCCGTCTTCGCCGTGAACGTCTTCGGGGTGCACAACTGCCTTGCCGAAGCGGCCAGCCAGATGATACGTCAAGGAAACTGCCAGCCGGACAGCCCGGGCAAGCTTATCGCCGCCGCGTCTATCGTAGCATTCAGGCCATTTTTGCATCTGCCAGCCTACAGCGTTAGCAAGTGGGCTGTCCGTGGCCTGGCCCAGGTTTACGCTATGGAACTGGCCAAGCATCACATCACCGTCAACTCGTACGCGCCGGGCATCATTGGCACAGCTATGTGGGAAAAGATCGATGCGGGGATTGGTGGGATGACGGGGATGGCGAAGGGTGAGGTGATGAATAACATGGTAATGGGCGATACTGTATTGAAGAAAACCGGCAATGCCAATGACGTAGCGAGGCTGGTCAGTTTCTTGGCCAGTAGCGACAGCAACTATGTCACTGGACAAACTCAGATAGTTGATGGTGGGAGTGTCTTCACCTGACAGAGCAGCTGGATGTTATGGATATGTTGTCGAAGAGAGTTCTGTCGAAGGCACAGTATCTTTTAAACGCGCAATTAAATACTTCACCATTTCAATGCCATTACCATCCTCCGTTCAGGGGCCACCACCAATCACGTCAATGTTGACACTTTCCCACCCCTTTTCACCAGTCCCGATGATGATTCCTTTACCAGTGTATAACCCTTCCTATCCGGCCTTACGAAGTCCATCCAGGCCCTGTTCGGCGAACACGTCGTATAGCTCTTACCAAGCTTCCGAGACCTTCTCTTCTAGGGCTAATGAAGGACCTCTAAACCACGAGTGCGTACCAAATATTAGAGGCAGATCAAGACTGTGGTGTGCTTGTTACAAAGGCCTAGGTGAGATGTTGGCAAATGAAAATTCGCCTGCTGGGGCTGGGTCTTTGAAAAGATAGCTGAGCGGCATCTGTGTATACAATTGTTAGTAAGAAATCCCAAATCTAACTACCAATGGGTTTTCGGGCTTATTGTGCCATGATAATTCCTTGTAATACCATCCGCAATTCTTTTATCCACACCATCTGGCCTGTAAGGGGCCAGCCAGGGCGTTACCTTCGTCATTCGTAGTTCCAATGATAGCCGGCTGCGTTCAATGGAAGTCCTTATATCCTTGAGACTTTTATAGAACAGAGAGAGGTAAATAACATGGCCAGAGAAGGATAAGAACCCACCAGCTTGATGAACTTTCCTGCCTTAGCCCGCTCTTCGAAGTCCGAAAACAATGTAGACTCATCTAAAGATTCGCCATGGTTAATAGATACTGAATTCTGCCGCTCCACATCAACGATGTGGGTAATATTAACAGTCTTCTCCGTCTTGTTGTCCCTGGACCGGTCAATAGGAGTCACAATGCTGCTTTTATCCATGACTATGAGTGTAACAGAAGTTAAACAGATGATCTCGAAAACTAATCTGTATCATGGCCTCTCCTGCGCTCGGGGAATTTTGGACAACCTCAAGCATGGCTTTCCCTGAATATTATATTCGGTTTCATATCATCCGTATATTAAGCACGAGCAGGCCGAGAACACATCCTACTATCCTGACCAATCAGGATTTCTGGGAATGTAATGATACCATCTAGATCGTTGATGTTATCATCTCCCCCCGCGAACCTCATGCCATGGATTTCCTGAAAATCCTACCTTTATCATGGCTTCAATGGTGGCTCAGGGGCTCTGCAATTATTTGCGCAGCTAATTAGGGGCAGATAGGTACGTACCGCTCGCTTACGCCGACTAGGGTCGTTTGGACGGGGCTCGACTCCGTTGGATTCCACGCTATCCGCCGTAGAATGCAACAGCGGAGATCAAGGCCACCAAGGGACCATCACGGATTCACGGAGAACGATTGCGATCACGCTTCTAAGCCTAAAGCTGCTTTTCCATTCAGCTTTGAGGCTTGAGGCGACTCGTGTAATGCTTGATCAGCTAGTGGTATTGGATCTCACGCAATCGGCTGATACGCTGAATTGGGCAATAAACTGACTCGGGTGGTCACCATGGATGTACGTAGTACAAACAAGACGCTGGTCGTCGGCGTGGACGTCGGAGGTACGGATTAATCGGAACTGACCCTGTAAACACTAAATATAAAACTAACATTGATCAAGGGACCAATACCGATAGCGTCCTCCTGGATATTTCCAAGTCTAGTGCGGATGCGGTGCTGGCATCTCACAAAGCCCCAACGACATCCAATGTGACCTTGTCCGTGCACGCCTCCTTAAAGGCTCTCTTAAGTAAATCGGCCGCGAAACCCACAGACATCACTGCCCTCGCTATCGGTACCACTCACTTTCTCAATGCCATCATCGAGAAGGACACGTCTCGCGTCGAAAAAGTCGCGGTGCTTCGCTTGGCTTCACACAGCTTCTCCCGCGGCACACCCCCATTCGCGGACTGGCCGGCCGCTCTGGAGAAGATAATCCACGGCCACTCGGCTATTATCCCGGGCGGCTGCAATATCGACGGAACCCTCATCGGGCCGGTCGACGAGACCGCAGTTTGCGAGCAGGCCGGCATCATCAAGTCGAAAGGAATCAGAAACGTCGTCGTCGTCGGCATTGGCTGCGCGACGGACGAAAAATACCACCAGGAGGATGTGGTGCACGACTGGCTCCGCGCCGAACTCGGTGACGATGTCAACATCATCCTATCTCACGACATCGCCGGACCCGGCCTTCTGGCTCGTGAGAACGCTTCTATCCTGAACGCGTCGATCATGAACTTTGCTCAGCGGACGATCCGAGCTTTCATCGGTGCGATCCGTCGCATCGGCTTACAGTGCCCGCTGTACCTCACATCCAATGTCGGTCATCTCTTGCCATTCTCAGAGGCCATGAGGGCGCCTATCAAGGTATTCTCGTCGGGCGCGACTAACTCGATTCGCGGCGCCGCGTTCCTGGCCAAGTCATCCATATCCGAAGGAGGATCTATCGTCATTGACATTGGCGGGACCACGTCTGATATTGGCTTTCTGCTTAGAAATGGCTACCCGCGACTTGCCAAGACCTACACCGATCTGGCAGGCGTCAAGGTAAACCTGGAGATGCCGTCGGTGGAGAGCATTGGTCTTGGTGGTGGTTCTATCCTACACGTCGCCGACAGCGGCTACGTAGCAGTCGGGCCGGACAGTGTCGGGCATGATCTTACCACTAAAACACTTTGCTTTGGGGGCGACGTCGCGACTGCTACGGATGTTGCCGTTGCGTTAGGGACTGATATAGGATCGGCCAAGGTTTCTCTATCCGAGGAAACTGTCGCAAAAGCCAATAGCCGGATCAAGAAGATGCTGGAGGACTGCATCGACCGTGTGAAGCTCAGCCCGGAGCCATGCAAGGTCATTCTAGTTGGAGGCGGCTCCATTCTCTGTCCCAAGGTCCTTGCCGGCGTGAGCCATGTAATCCTCCCCGAGCACGCCGGTGTGGCAAATGCGATCGGAGCCGCAATCGCCAAGGTCTTCGGCGCAGCTGAGAAGATCGTCAGGGGGTCGGGAATCCAAGAAGGAATCGAAGAAGTCAAAGCCCGGGCCATCCAAAATGCCGTCTCCAACGGAGGCTACGCCGACTCCGCCGTAGTCCTTCACGAGGAGGTCTCCGGCGTACCATACACTACAGACCAGACAATGATCAAAGTCGAGGTTGCCTGCGTGGCGGATCACGAGCGGATGCACGCGGAAATGTCCCACGCGTCGATCCCTGACGAGCTAATCGATCAGGTCTTGTACGAGGAGACTAAGAAGCACGACATCACGACTGCCAACGAAGACGAGACAAGCAGTAGCAAATCTGAGCTAAGCGGCTACATACCGGCTGTCACCGCAGCAGGCGAATGGATCCTATCGAAAACCGACCTGCGCTTCCTTGCCGTAGGGTGTTACATCCTCGGATGCGGCGGCGGAGGGTCGCCGTACGCCCCCTTTCTGCATACGCGCCAGCTCCTCCTCGAAGGAGACAGCATCCGCATCACGCGCATCGAGGATCTAAAGGACGACGACGTAATGCCGCCTGTTGCCAGCGTCGGCACACCGGCTGTCAGCATCGAACGGCCCGGCGGCAACGGCGTGCTATACGCCATGCAGGCGATGGAGAAGGAGACAGGCGCCAAGTTCAACCGCCTAGTGGCGACGGAAATCGGCGGTGCCAATGGCGTCGGGACGTTAGTCTGGGCGAGCACGCGGTTTTACAACATGCCCGTGGTGGATGGTGACCTGATGGGTAAGCATCTGTTTTGCTCTTATTACTAACTAGCATTATCTATTTCTAACACCCTCCCCTATTCTTTTTTAGGCCGTGCATATCCCAACTTCGAGATGGTATCGCAATACATCCACGCGTCCTCCATAAACGAACTACTCCCCGTCATCCTATGCAGTGGCAGCGGCGAGACGGTCACCATTCCCGCACCGCAGCCCGACGCCGCCACCGCGAGTCTGCAAATCCGCGACGCGTGCGTGGGCATGGGCTCGGCGGCCGGCGCTTCGGGCCCGCCCATCAGCGGGAAGGCGATGCGCGATATCGGGATCCCGAACACCTTCTCGCTGGCCTGGCGGCTCGGCCGCGCCGTCGCCGTCGCGCAGCAGGCGGGCAACATCGCCGACGTTCCCCGGGCGCTGATCGCGGCGGCCGGCGGCGACAAGAGTGCCAAGGTGCTGTTCCAGGGAAAGATCCGGAGCGTCAAGAGCACGTTGACTACGACCGCGCATAGCCTGGGCGAGGTGACGGTGGAGAGGCTGGCCGATAACGAGATGGAGACGGAAGTAGACAAGATCGGAGAGGGCCTGGTGGAGATCGTCGTGCCTTTTATGAACGAGAACCTCGTCGTTAAGGGGAAGATGGAAGATGGCTCCGAAAAGGTAGGCCTATTACTGTCTATTGTGGTAACCACGCGAGCTAACTTGTCATGTACAGATTCTTGCTACTATTCCCGACTTGATCTTCCTACTCGACACGTCCACTGGCGAGGCCGTCGGCGTGCAGGAGTATCGATACGGCCTGAAAGTCACCGTCATGATCATGGCTCCGCATCCTCTCTGGGCCTCGGAGCGTGCGCTTGAGGTGGCTGGTCCCAGCGCGTTCCATCTACCGTACGAATACACAACTGCGCTTGAGTACACAAAGCCGGTTAGCGTTATTGACGAGTTTCGACCTAAAGATTAGATGTAGAGATCTAAGGAGTTAATATCTTAATTCTTTGCTCATAGCCTAGCCTAGTATTAGTATCAATATTAACTAGAGAGATTAGATATCGTACAATATTTCATTTTCTACCTGAAATCCATGGCTGTAAATTAGTTTCCTGTCTCCGGTAAGTTTGGGGAAGTTCAGGGGTGTTCGGACACGTTCTAGTGGTTTGGCGAATTAATTTAGCGCCCCAGCGCCCATGAACATTGGCCTGGGCTTTCAAAGTTGACTTCCTGCAACGGATCACCGAAGTGGATGAGCGGGGTGAGCAGACTTCGGAGTGGATGGGATTCGATTCAAACTCTTGAACGAATGCTTCCCGGTCGATGAACATAAGTTGAGGGTACTGCCAGTAGGAGAAAAGCGCGAGACATAGCCGTATCGTGAGACTCCCGTATCGTAGGGTTATGATAATTCGCCCGGTCTTCATACGACAAGGCGAGATCCGCCGAAGCCCTTCTTTGGTGAAAGCATCGATTCTAGGCATAGCGGTACCCCTCAAAAAGCCGCGTCCGTAGCAGCCTAGTTCGCCCCATCCCAGGTTGTCTGCGAGGATGAGAACAACAGTGGGTCTTTTCGGATCTCTGGACACAGATTGATCTGCTAGAGAGGTTCAGAAGGAGGAAAAAGGAAAGAATTGCATGTGGATACGTAAACTATGAGGTGATCGAAGAAAGTCGTAAGAAGAAACAACTTCCATCAGCCATCAGCTAGGACATGGCTTCCGTAGATGCAGAGACACCCTTTGTTGAAGTGCAAGCAGTACCAGCGGCCGCAGCCCATGATAGATAAGACGATTCCTTGAAGCATTATGGCATTTGTAACTCTAGATGGGATCTTTCTCCGTGCTCTGATATGTTAATTGTTCTCAGTGTTAATATTGAACGGTAGCAATGTTAAAGAAGAACAACACAACAACTCCGTCGGGGTTATTGCCGATAAAAAAATACCCTAAGAATTAGGTACTCTCTAGGCGTATCAGTGGATTCGCACATGCAGGGACGGTGCGGTGACGGGCTGAGAGCGATGGCGGGGTGTAACATCCCCGAACCCCTTACAGAAGCTGGCAGCTAGGCCGCGGGCCTTGGAGCGCCGATAGAGTCCCGACGATAAATGCATTTTGACTCTTTAGGCCACAACCATTCATATTGATCCCTTGAAGCTCCCTTGCTTGTCGAGTAAGACAGGTAGATGAGCTAGTCATGGGTCAATCTAAATCTCCGGGACATCTATTTGTTGGCGGCAAGGTGTTCCTCCACACCAAGCAGCCAGGACTAAAGACGGAGCCTCAGTTCGGAGATGCCATCTACATACGCGACGGGATTATCGAGCACGTTGGTTTTAAGGATGATGACGCAATTTTAAAATGTCGAGCCGCTGGTGCTGTCGTCCAGGATCTAAATAGTCGGACCGTTCTTCCAGGCTTCGTCGATGGTCACATTCATCTTCTGATGCTGGGGCAATCGCTGAACAAGGTTGGTCTCGACCACTGTGAGAATTTGGAAGATGTCCGTAAGGCTATCAAAGAGCATGCGCTCGCGAATCCCGACGAACCCCGTGTCCTCTGCAAAGGTTGGATGAGATACATGTGCAAACCGTTAGCGAGCCTCATCGATGATTTAGACCCTCGGCCTATTTACGTTGACTCAAAAGACCTTCATACCACCTGGTGCAATACCCCTGCTCTTAAGGAGCTGGATGCAGAAAACTTGGAGGACCCTGAAGGAGGCAAGATCGAACGCGATGCCGACGGAAAGCCTACGGGCGCATTCGAGGAGGCTGCTGTTTTCTCCATTATCTGGCCTTTCCTGGCCTCCGTATCGAGCGAGAAAGATCGTGAGGATATGATCCTATCTGCGGTCGGGGCTTATAATGCGTCTGGCTATACTGGCGCTATAGACATGGCAATGGAGGAACAAGCATGGACGACCCTCCTTAATATGCAGAAGAAGCAATCCTTGCCGTTTCGACTGGCTGCCTATTGGCTTATGAGGCCCTCGACATCGGAAGCCGATTGCCTTGCCCAAGTAGACAGAGCTATCGAGGTGTATAAACAACTCAGTGCCGAAGAGTCTCCCAACCTACACGTTGTGGGTATCAAGCTGGTCTGTGACGGCATCATTGATGCCTGCACCGCATACCTATCGAAGCCTTATCTTAAGGGAGCTGAAGCCAAGAAGGCATCTACTGGCGAGCCGTTCTGGAGTGGGAGTATACTCAATGCGGTTGTGCACAAGGCCGACGCCGCCGGCCTACAAGTTGCACTCCATGCCATCGGAGACGCAGCTATCACCATGGCTCTTGATGCCCTGTCTACCTGTTCTCCCAAGAACCGTCACCGAATAGAACATCTCGAACTCGCCTCTTCTCGGGATGCCAAGCGTCTTGGAGAACTGGGGATGTAAGTATTCTTCAAGCATTCGCTTTCTGACCAACGGATCACCTACTGATCAAATGAGTAGAACCGCCTCCGTACAGCCCGTCCACGCCGACCCTTGGATTCTACGAGCATGGCCAGATCTTCTGGGACACCGCTGCGAGCGTGCATTCCCCTACCGGGAGTTCTCCGACGGGGGTGCGCCGCTCGCTCTCGGCAGCGACAGTCCGACGTCCCCGTGGGATATCATGGCTAACGTCTACGTCGCAACGACTAGGAAATCATATAGGAACACCAAGTACGACGAAGTAGTCAATCATAACTTCCGGTTGGGGATATGCGAGTCGGTCGTGGCTGCCAGCTACGGTTCGGCGAGGAGTGTGTTCTGGGACAAACGGCTTGGCAGCTTAGAACCGGGTAAGGTTGCCGATCTCACGATTTGGGATATGGATTGGGAGGAGGACAAGCTTCTTAGTGCTGTAGTAAAGGAGACCTGGTTTGAGGGGGAGAGAGTCTGGAGCGCGTAGCATGATGACTGGTGTCCATACAATGTGTAGCTAGGTCTGAAGATTAGGTACCTACCTAGGTAGTCGATGTAGGCGTTGAGCGTGAGGATGTGGGTGTCGGAGAAAACGGATGCTACGAATGAATAGGTGTAATGTTATAGATAACTCATTGATAGAGATTAGAAGAATAAAGTCTGCCTTGCCTGAAGCCCAGGCTAGGCTTTTGAATTAAACGTTGGTGAGTTGGATACTTGGATTTTGTATGAAGTCTCTGCAGAGTCTGTTGATTCTTAGACAGCCTGGCTGCGCGCTGTTGCCCACATGTTAGGGGGCAGAGGCGCTAAAACAGCATCGTCGTCTGTATCATTGGATACCTTGTCCCGGTACAGTCCTGCTGTGATAGTTGTATAGAACGCTCTCTTTGTAGCTACGGCATCACGAAAGAGCTCGGTGCTGGTTTCGGCAAGTTCTTCCCAATGCCTCCAGGCGTCCAAAGCTGCTATGATATTCGACGATTCCGGGCCTTGCTTGAATAAGTCCAGAAATCCCAAGGTGTCCGTACATCTCTTCTTCAAAGCACTCGACAGGGATATAAATATACCATCAGCGAGGTATCCAATGATCCTCGAACGACGTAGTCTGTGGTGCTGAGGTCAAACGGCCATAGGACTCACTGAAGATTGCCAGTTTAATGCGAAGTTGCACAACTGGCCAGCCCATTAAACATGATTTACATCTAAGATGTTACGGTATTCGGAAAGGTAAGCAGCTAAAAAAAACAAACAAATACAGATCGCGTAAAGTGGAACGCGAAGCTGAAGCTGACCCCGGTCCGTTAATGCTGACCGACGGACGGTGGGGCTCTCAAAATATGATGATCTCTCTTTGTACTCCGAGGAAGAATTCAAATACGTCACGACTTCCCAACGTCTCAAACTTTACCAGCTTTAGAATACCATATATAGGGCACCTAGCTGCTTGCCGGCCACGTAAATGGCAAATATATCAGGCCAATAATCTGTCAGAAACCCCACCTATCCATCCACAATGGCATCAGGTCTACTACACAAGTTCCTCCACCTGACGAGCTTCCGGAGCCCGTTCCTGCGAACGGCGGTGCCTAGCGTCGCGGCCGCCTTCGCATTGCAGACGGCCGTGGGCGTCCCGTCGATCCTTGCCCAGACCGAGCGCTTCTACGACGCATCCGGCTCCGCGACCTTCCTGGCCGTTACCGTCCTAAGCTTGTACCTGCCCAGCCTCCGCGCCCGCGCCGCCGCATCCCTAGCAGGCGCCGCGAAGCCCCCGTTCCCGAGCTTGCTTAGCCTGCTCACGGGCGCCGGTAGGTATGCGGGTGGCCTCCATTGGCGGCAGGTCGCGCTGAGCGCGGCTGTCGTCTTTTGGTCTGTTAGATGTGCGCGCAAGCCCTTACTTTCTAGTCTACCCAATTCTTATCACGCATATCCCTTGCCGTGCAAACCCCATTTTAATTACGTGTAGCACTATTGTGCGCACAGTAGACGTCACAGTAGACGTTTGTCGCATGTACGATTACACTAACACAATTGGCAGTGGGCTCGTACCTCTTCCGCCGGGTCCTCCAGGAAGGCCACGACTCGCGCTTCGACGAGATCCGGCGCTCCCCGACGAAGTTTACGGGCGCCTTCGTGGGACAGGCGACCTGGGTGTCCCTCTGCCTGATGCCCGTGCTAGCCGTGAACTCGGTGCCGCCGGCAATGCTGGCTGCGGTTCCGCTGAAATTCACCGATGTCCTAGGTCTGGCGCTTTTCGCGGGCGGCTTCGCGTTCGAGATTGTCGCCGACCGCCAGAAAGGTCGCTGGCTGCAGCAGCGGCGGGAGAAGTTGCACGATGAGCAGTTCATGACCAGAGGTCTGTGGTGTAGAAGGTAAGTCAATTTTGTAAAACTCAGGGTGCATATCATAAATCTCTCGTAATTGTCTAACACGCACAGCCAATTTCCGAATTACTTTGGCGAATGTACGCTCTGGACGGGCATTGCGACTGCTGCTGCTGGCGTGCTGGTAACACGGCCTGTTCAGCTTGGATTGGGGTTTTCGGGTGGTCTGGCGGGGAAGATTTTTGCATTGGCGGCATCCTTCGTGAGTCCGGCGTTCGTGTCCTTCTTGCTGTTAAAAGTGACAGGTGTGCCATTGTCTGAGAAGAAGTACGATAAAAAGTACGGTGATCGTGAGGACTATCAACGGTGGAAACGTAACACACCCAAATTCTTCCCAAAGCTGTTTTGAGGCAGATGCTTTTCAGATAGGTAGTTCTAACGGTAGTATTAAATGAGATAACGGTATCATGGAAATCACTACGAGCTGAGTTGTTTTTGAAGACACTTAGATTGCCTGACTAATAACATGGAATCGAAACCGCTATTTCAATACATTGCGCCTGTCTCCTATGCCTGTGTCTCTCTGCGCCAATCCCGAATTCGAATCCGAAAGCAGTACATATCGATCATAATCATTTGTGAAATCCCTTGACCTTTTCAACCTCGTCGTAGCTACCTAAAAAGATACCAGATCGATCGTGGATATGCTCTGGCACGACCTCGAGCATACGGTTCATCTTGCTGTCTACGGCTTGACCACCAGCTAGAAAACTGTCAGCACTTCACTCTCCAAGCAAATAGGCCCACAAGCGAGGAAAAGCTGATAACTCACCATTCTCGAAGACCATGGCCATCGGCGCGCACTCGTATAGAATTCGCAGTTTACCCTTGGGGCTCTTCTTGTCGGCCGGGTAGGCGAAGATACCACCATACAGCAAGGTTCGGTAGGCGTCAGCAACCATGCTACCAATGTATCTGGCGCTGTAGGGCTTGCCGTTGCCTTGCGGTAGCTTCAGAGCGGCGAAGTAGTCCTTGGTGCCGTCTTCCCAGTAGTGGGAGTTACCCTCGTTGACGGAATAGATAGCTCGCTGCCTGGGAATTCTCATGTCCGGGTGGGTCAGGATGAACTCGCCAAACGAGTTGTCCAGCGTAAAGCCGTTGACACTACCACCTCTCATGGTGATGACCAGTTGCGCCGAAGCACCGTACATGGTGAATCCTGCAGCAAGAAGCTCCGTCCCAGGTTTCAGGATATCCTCCTTTGTACCCGTTGAGCCTTCCTCTAGCTTGTGAATACCAAAGATCGTTCCCACTGACACACCAGCGTCCAAATTGGAACTACCATCGATGGGGTCGCAAGCTACAGCGTACCGAGCACCGCCCTGGTCCTTGAAGTATATTACCTCCTCTTCCTCTTCCGACACTAGCAGCGCGCACTTCCCCGACGATTTCATGGCAGCAATGAAGAGGTCATTTCCGATTACGTCAAGTTTCTTCTGGTCGTCGCCTGTCGCGTTGGATTGTCCAGCAAGACCGGTCAAGTTTACTAGAGTAGCTCGGCGAATGTAATAGGAGATGGCCTTGAAGGAGAATTGGAGAGCGTGGCATAATAATCTGTGTTTGCAGCAGTATCAGTAATTGCTGCCTCATGAGTTTGGTAAATAAGTAGGGGCTTTACGTGAAATCTCCCGTCGCTTCTTTGTGTTTTGTTTGCTCTTCCGTTAGGAAGCGGGTCAAAGTGACAATATCTGTGTTTACGGTAGCTGACTCTGCCGGAGGTACTTCGTGACCACTGCCATTGGTCGCCATTTTGCCTGGAAGATTTATGGGAGAAGTGGAATAACGCAAAAGGTGGTTGGGAGGTAGTTAGATAGGTAGGCAGAAGAGGAACTCTAGGGGCCTCGGTTCAACTTAGATATTAATGGCGGAGAAATGGAGAGCAGATAAGTCAAGAGAGCTCAAGAGGAATTGGGACGGTTTGTTGGGATAATGAGGAAGGTGATGCGATAAGAACTTGTATTTGTAGTCTAGCTTCCGGCAAGTTCTCGTCAGAAAAGTCCAACGAAAATAATGTGTGATGGTGAATATATATGCCGAGGGGAGAGCTGGATGTCTTAAGAAGCGTTGAAGGACGTCAAGCGTCTTTGTCAGGTCTCCACATCCCTGCTCCTTGCGTTGTGCTCCGCTTGCTCCCAGTGGCTCTTCTCGGTGTTGCGGGTAACAGCAGCACGATGACATACGGCACACATCCCGAGACGTCGATCCAGGCCCAGCCGCCCAAATACCATAGCCGGCCGAGGGGAAATATGGACGGGTGACTAGGAAATATTGGGTGGGCGCGAAAAAGAGGATTTCTCGGATCATGGCATTTAAGCCGCCATTGATTATACCGAAGCGGGAGATGCCGGCAGTCTCGGGCATAAAAACGTCACTTACATCTTATTTCTAATCGTGAAAAATTACACACTGCCAACTTGGGCTTCATGATTTGCTTGGTCTTACCCATGTGATACATACCATACCGCCACGGTCCCCGATACGGTGGTTATAAGCAAGGCTACCACGGAGAAGCTTACTGAGACAAAGGGGAAAAGTAAAACCCACGCACCCTACATCATCGAACTGTGATAGCTGGAAAGGTTGGAGAGGTAAAGTAATGCAGAGGAATTGCTGACATGTCTATGATGCAGGCTGGCAGGTGAGGGGCAACGGAGAGCTACAGAGCCAAGGCCGAAAGAGGGGCCTTTGGATCCGACATTGTGCTACCCTGGTATCGGTATCGTCAAATTACCTAATCCACTACCGACTTAGGTAATCCAGATCTTAGACCTTGAGTTTTTCCGTACACGTTCTCGGCTCTCGTTTTTCCGGCGCGTTGGCCAGGCATTTTGTGCCCCACTTGAAGCTCCAGCAGGTCCATACAAAATATTTTTTTCTTCCTCAGCAATTTGTGATTTCTCTTGCTTCACATCATTCAAACATTCCGCACTGGAACATGATTGTAAGTGTTCAATGATTTCCTACTTCTCCCCTTCTTTGATGACAGTATGTAAACCGCAAACTAGAGTCTTTGACCAATTGGAATGAAACTGTTTTTACACGTCAGTCTGAGCAGAAAATATCAAACCCCAACATTTTGTCGCAACAAATTGGAGCTTCGTTGTGCTAACTCGAGGCTAGGTATTGTGACTTCTCGATTTCAACGGGGGCCACGTCGATTGGTGATTCGATGGCTTCCTTCATAGAATAGTGAAGGACACTAGGTACGTTCTCTTTCTCATCTTTCTCCATCTTCCTTTATCTGATGATCTTTCTATGCATTTGCATAGCTGGAAATTACCGTCTGAGGCGCATGCCCTTGACGAAAAACAACAGGCTGTTTTCTGATTATTTATTCTATTTTATCATTTGTGGACTTGACATCTTCCTACGGTTACTAATGCCCGCTATAGGTGTCCTTCCTACCTAGTCATTTGCCAAATGGTATGCGAATCCTCCCTACTTGATATCGCGCCTCGATATGATGAAGCGGCACTGGGCTCCGAATCAATATTACATGAGTCGATACGCCAATTCGCGGCAGGCCTAGAAAACCTCGCCCACTGATCACAACGTCCTATTTTCGGTTCCATTCACAACATGCAGCGTCATCTTCGCTAACATTGAACTTGGAAACTACCTAGTTTCATGATAATATCCATACGTCTACACGGTGAAAGGTAGTGGAAACCACCATTCACAGGTAGCTATTTGTTCATGGTACCGTATTGAAAATTTTCGATCAAGCTCCATAATGAGCAGCATTGTAAGCATACCTTTTTTGTCAATTCTCAAATCATTCTACCTGATGAGCACAGATGACGAGTCTGATTCGGATTCCCGTTGTAGACAACCTTTTTTACTACCATTCATGCATTTCTGATTTAATTATTCTATCGTTATTGCCGTAGTACTCTGGAGAACTCATTCTGACAGCAACAGGTATCGTATCATTAATGCATTAGGCAGCCCATCTCACAAACAATCATGGTCAGTTTTCAAGTCAATTTTCGAAGAACAAGGCGCCGCTGCAACATGATGATTTGATATAAACAATTAACAAGCATATGTCGGAGCCTCATGGCGTTGATGACTCTAGTCTTGTCTGACTGCAGCGGAACCAAATCTTCTCGAATTATGGCCAGTCTTGCTTGTTGCTAATAAGCGCCAGCAGTCTTCTCAAACTCCTAAGAATGGAGTCGTTGCTCTTAGCTGAGGCTACTAGGTAAGACAATCTCCTCCGCCCAATTCCCTTCACCTCTTCCAATGATGATCATATAATTTCACGACGGTCAACATATAGCTCGACATAGCTTTGATGATATTGCCTTTGACAAGGCACTGTATCTGATACAGGATTTATCTCTTATAAATATGTAACATCGCTGTTGCGGATTATGCTGACCACATTCATAGGATAAGTATAGTAAACCCCGCATGGACCTGGTGTTGTTCTATCCAATGCCATTGTGGCTGTTGTTGCGCCATCAAAAGTACCGCCGCCCATCCTCTTGTGTGTTCCGTCAGCTGCTATGTCACGTATCGTATTATGAGCCGCTCACTCATGCATGCTTTACAACATGCTGGTTCTACTTGGCTGTTAAGATAGTTTGAGGTTCAGGATTGGCAATGACGCCTCTGCTGTTCTCCCTCAGTCCCTTCACTGATCTATAAAGCTAGCCCTGTTTATGCGCGAAGAGCCATTTCCCGCTCGCTAGGCTTGTCCCAGCTTCATGGAAATTTCACAGTACTTGGTAGTTTAGAACAGATGAAGGGCAACCGTAGCAACGTAGAGTTACCAAAAGCCGAGGCGAACCTTAATAAAAGGTAGTTCTAGTATCTCATAAGACCACGACCTAACAACTGTGCATTCTATAAGCAGTAAGGCAGATGGAAAATAAGGTAAGGAAAATTTAGGCGGTCGGTCTAAGACTATCACACCCCAGACCGGTTGACAGCCTGGGGAGACCGACGCTTACGCTGGATCAGATTGGTAGAGTGTTCCAGAGATGGGCCTATGATGTGTCATTGCAAAAAAAAAAAAAAAAAAAAAAAAAGGGCGTCTATCCATACCTGTGTACAACAGCCGGAGAGCGAATGGTTGGAATAAATTCCGGATGTGACAGCCGAGACGAGACGGGTGGATCGATCAACCAGCTCCGGACATAACTGCCCTTGCAAGAAGACAACTAGCGAGACACACCTTGGACATCGGAGGGTTGTGGGACGTTGCAATTTGCCGTTGAAGGGCACTTCGATCGCCAGATCCCTAAATTGAGCGATGACTAGTGCGAGGAGATCAGAGCGCGGTATCAATATAAACGCTGGCGATCTCTAAGAGCCAAGGTTGAAGCACATGGCTGGTGTGTCAAGCCGACCACCTACCGCAAAAGGAACAAGAACAAGTCCAATAGCAAGACGTCGATCCAAAATGTGTGGTCGGGTAACATGGTCATGTAATCATATAGGACACCTTGTTATCGAGATTCGATGAATTTCTGCCGTTAGACTACCTAGGTATCCTATCAACCTATCATGTACCGCTGTTTAAGTAAACTCTTATATCATACAAGCCACGAATATGTCCTTAGGCACATAGCCAAAAGGTATTAACAACATCTAGCGATACCATTGAAGCTATGTAAAAACCAGCATGGCGGCAGCGGCAGCGCCACCCAAGCAGAATACATCGGCGCCCAGACCCCGATTAGGGGTAGCCGCACTCGACGGCGTAGCGGTCGCCGTGAAGAAGCCGGTGAGCTGCGCCGTCGTGGTCGAGGTCTCGACCACAGTCGTAGGCGACGGGGTGGACGCGGTAGTGCCGGTCTGCAGCGCGCCGTTGACGACGAAGCCCTCGCCGTTGAGGATCGCGCTCTGCTGGTCCTCGCCGCAGCTGCCGGGGATGTCGCGGAGCCAGCAGGTGGGCTGGGGGCTCGCGGGCAGCTCGAAGGCGCTGGCGGCGTCGGGGTCGCCCGTCGTGTTGTAGGCGGCGAGGTCGACGTTCTCGCCCGTCGACACGCTGTCGCCGCGGATGATGCGCGCGAAGACCTGGAACGCGGTGGCCGGCTGGTACGCCGGCACGAAGTGGCCCGCCTCGTAGATGCGGCTGAACGACAGGTTGCCGAACTGCCGCACCGCGCCCCCGATGTACGTGTCGTTGACGATGATGGGCGCGTACCCAGCCGACGGGAACGACGCCGCGTAGTGGCCAGCGGAACCGGCCAGCGCGAGCGACACCGCCTCGCCGCCTAGCCAGTTGCAGATGTAGTCGCGGTCGCCGTAGATGAAGCCCACGCGGATGCCCGCGTCGAGGAGCGCGGCGAGCTTCGGCACCATCGCCTCGCGCTCGTAGTCGCCCGTGGAGAGGAACGCGGAAACGACTGCGTTGTTCGTCTCGGTGTAGTTGAGGCTGGTGCCGATGGCGGCCTGGAACGCCGCCGTGTTGACGTACTCCAGGTACTGCTTCGGCGGAAACGAATCTGGGAGCAGCGCTGAGATGTCGTAGAGGCTGCGGCCGGCGTCCGCGTACGGCAGCATTACATTCTGGGTGCAGCTGCTGTACGCAGATTCGCAGATGCGGTTTACGTCCGCGGACGTCCCGTTGTTACCCGGGTCCTGGCTGGCCACGGCGGCTCGGCACGCGTTAATCTGGTCGCGACATCCGCCGCTCGTGTAAAAGCTTGCGTTGGCTGATTGCGCCCTGATCGAGTTGATGGCTGCGAGGCCATACGGATTGTTGACCGCCATGATGGGATAGTACGGTGCTTGGATCAGGTCATCGACGCAGCCGTTTACGATGCCGAGCGAGACAAGCCGGATCTCTACCGCTGTACTGTTTGAAGCAGAGCTATTGCCCCGAGCGGCATTCATCTGCTCCCACTTATAAGCAAACGCAGGCCCGTATTTTCCCCCATAGCTCTCCGAAAACAGGTTCACACCCAGGATGTTATCCTTCGGAGGATTCAACTCGGGAAACGTGGCCAAGAATCCTTGCAGCATATGCCATATAGCAACGGCCGCCGTTTCTGTCGTGTTCGCCGTGTTATTAGCGTTCATGGAGCTGAAGGTGCCGTTCAGATAGGCGTTCGGCGGGAGCGAATTCGGCCGCTCGGCAGGAGGAATGTAGATATTGTTGGTGAGCAGGTCGATGGAGCCGTTCGTAGGGACATCGTACGAGAACCCGACTTGGTTCGGCTGGTCGATAAATAGCATATTCGACGCTCTATCCCAGCCCCACTCTCGCGCGACGGTAGTGAAGGCGTTGGTGCCGTTGTCGACCACCTCGCAGGGCCCGTTCTCGGTAAAGAAACCGAACATGGAACTCGAACCGGGACCGCCATTGAGCCAGATGGTGAGGCTGGAGCTGGCCTGCGGGTCCCGGGCTCCGACATACCAGAAAAAGGTGTTGGTAGGGAAATCGCCGGGGATGCTCACCCAGCCGGTGTACTGGGTCTGCGACTCGAAGGCGGTGTTGCAGGCTCCATCGGGCACTTTGTAGCTAATCTTGATATTGGGATCGATGGGCGAGGCTATGGTCGTCAAGTTCAACGCTTCTGGTGCGGCATTCGGAAATTGTGCTCTAACAAGACATGTTAATGTTAATGTCGTGGTAGCAACCAGAACTGCATCGAAGCAGTTCAGTCGCATTATCGTTACGTGCCGGTCATGCTTGTGCGCAATTGGCTCACAGGCCTAGGTATACAGATCTAGGCGACTATAGGAGCGAAGGAGCCGAAGTGGTGACAGTGACAGAGAGTGTTTAAATTCTTAGGTACTAATCGTCTCGCAAGAATATTGTTTGTGAGGTATGTAGGATGTAGCCTGTAGGTACTGTCGTCCGTAAATTCTGTGGGGATTGAAGCCGGCTGCCGTTAGCCTCGGGTACCTTGCATTGGAAGCTCCAATTATTAACATTGAAAATAGTGGGTCCAAGTAAAAGGGGGAGGGGGGTGGGGGTGTTCGAGTCCCAAATGTCGAATCTACAAGCTTATATCTGAGTTGGTATGTTATTCAACCAGACAAGAAAATCATTTTTCCAGTTATCTACCTGCAGGTATGTATATATGACATCCTTGGAGCTACAAGAACCAATAGGGTGTAAGGATAGAACAGACTACACCGGTGAGAGACTAGCCACGCATGCATCAGGGCCCGGCGCTCGCTAGCTCGTTCAGCTGGGGCTGAACTGGAAATTGAGTTGGCGATGGACAGAACACGATCGATTTCTCGTCCTGCTTTAGTCATATTTGCAGCCAGCATTCAGTTGAGGTTTGCATAGATATACGTATGTATGTCTAGGAAGCCGGTCCAAGATGTCTTCGACAGATTCAGGCTACTCTGCTACCGATATCATCACGTATATCGGTGTACCCCTGGCTGTTCTTGGTGTTTTACCCATCCTATATAACACCGTTGCGACGCTAGCCGCGCTGTCTAAGATCAAGCGTATGCTTCGTTATGGCCGCCTAACAGCCTTGACACGTAGCGACGTCGTAAATCGAGTTATCGAGGTGGAACTGCCTCGCTATGCCGTTACGCCCTGCGATCGATTTACCGACACGGAGCTATACTGGCGGCCTTCGCGACAGCCCAGCTTCATCCCCGGCGGCTCCTGGACCACGTTTAATTGGCGGACTCGTGCTATCGGCGCCAAGACCCAGCGCGTTGAATACGCCGACCAGCTCCGCCAACCCCAGGTCGACGTCGCGTTCGATGAGCTCGTCGCCTATCTTCTTGACTTGGGCGCCGTCCCTGATGCGCACGGCTGGAAGCTCCTGCGCTCGACAGGGCTGTGGACTCCAACTGGTTGCTCCTTGATGAACTCACCTGACGGGGTTCGCAATGCTTTGACTATTGCCCCCTTAGATGATTCCGACGGACATTTGTCTCTCAAGGCGAGCTGGTCTTCGGACTGGACGACGCGGGATGTTTCCTCCTTGCCTCCCTATTGGATCAGGCTTCCACCCCCATTAGTCAGAATTCCCAAAGCTGTTGGTCCGACAGAAGAGGCATCAACTTCCAAAGAAGATTCTAAAGTTGAAGATCTGGAAAAAGGCAAGGAAAAGGAGCAAATTGATGCACGCAAAGAATCTCTCGATTCAATTCAGAAGCAAGCAGAGAAGAACCCGAGGGCCTCGATCATATGTCAGATATCTACCAATGGTCTGATCTCCGCGATGAGCCAGGAGGACGGCGCCCTCTTCTCAATCGCAAACCTGCAGGGCCTCCACGTCGAGCATCTACGAATCCGAAGCGGCAAGTCCGACGGTGTCTGGTTTGCTAGCTTCGCCACTGCGTTTGGTACTACCAGCCAGACGGTGCTGTGGAACTACAAGATCCCAGACGAGATACTGAACTTTGCCCGGCGGGACACCGTACCATGCGGAGTCCTTGTATTGCTGGGTGTTGTCGACGAGTCACAGACGCCCACATGGGCCTCGAATTACAACTCCAACGAAGAGGCGAGTGAGCTGTTCTTCCGACGCTGCGCGGAACAGCGCGTGGCGATGCAAGCCGAGTCGCAGATGGCTCCTCCCCAGAGAGAGATCGCGGTCCGACAGCGGATGCAGATGGAGAGCAACCAGAGAATGCAAGACAGTCAGTTAGACCTACCATGAACGTCCTCCCGCCGTCTCGTGACTGACAAGCAGGATGAGCAGTGCGCGATCGCATGCGACGCGATAACCAACACCGCGAAACCCGCAAGTCGGAGGCGCTGCAGAGCCCTAAATGGGACGCGAAGCTCGTCGCGGAGCACAACCTGCAGTGGCTCAGGCAGAAAGGAGAGCGCGGTGCTGATGCCATCCTCAACGTCGATGCGTCACTGCCACTGAGGGATGTTGTTGGCACGTTGCTGCACCGAATGGTTCTAGACGGCCAGTTCGCGTCCTCGATCTGCCGAGTGTTGGACTTGTGGAAGGCGTGGGCGGACAACGGTGGGATGCGCAAGTCCGACCTCGAGGCTTTATTTGAGACGCAGGAGCTATTCGCCCTCGCCAGTTTGCTGGTCGCTCTCGTAAGGGATACCGTGACGGCCCACGAGGGCACGCTATCGCTTGATTTGCAGGAGTGCTTGCGGATGTGGAAGACTGTGCGGTTAGGATGACGTTCTAGATTCACACCATACTAGGAATGATTGGGTGGTTAGAATGATTCTGTGCGCATAAAACCATTAATATATCTATAACTTGAGTGTTTTACACATGAGAATCATTTTACACCCAAAACCATTCCACAGGTAAAATTATTCTACGTCTCGTAGGCTATGCTTCTTCTTCTTCTTGTCTCTTTTTCCTTTCTTTTCTTTTGAATTTAATTCATACAGGCACTCTGGAGTTCCCTAATGTCTTTTTCCTGCAAGGTAGGTTTTCTATTAATCAACGTAGAGCCTTTCTTTAAACTTGTACAGCTAGGGGAGATATCATTGAGCTTGACGAGAGTATCTTCTGCTACGATATACTTGTATCAGTCTTTTGAGTTAGAGCCCGTCGTTCCAGATAAATGAAAAATAGAGGATCGCTAGATAGCGCTGATAGGAATTGAACCTAAACCTCTATATCACTATCTGTTCCAATACCTTTGAAAGGAAGAGCATAGCATAAGCTAAAAATACAACTAGCAGAAAGTCCTGAACTAACTAGCTCCATTTGAGGCAATATAAAGCCGACGAATGCTCCAAACATAACCTAAACACAGCCATGACGTCTCGCTCGAACAAATCCGTATACCGGCCTTCCTCTTTTTCAGGTTTTGGGCTTGGACGGCTGAGCCAAACCCCAATGGTGCAGTAGTCTTTGCTTCTTGTTCCCGGACAAACCCTGAACTCTGCTAAAATCGATTCCCTCTGATGGCCAGTAACCGCTACCCCCTGACCAAAAAATATCCGATCTTCGATTTTCAGATAGTCTGATTTTGTCTTGATCCCACTGCTCTGCCCGCTGAATGAGTCTTTGGGAGTTGTTTGCTCGTTCCAGGGCAGGCACTAAAGCATCCTCGTGCAGCTCAGGATAGTCCCAAATGACATACCCACATTCGAATAGATTCGTATCCCGTCGATAGCATACGCTATTGAGTATCGGCTTGCCTTTATGCGCAAGGAACCACATTCTAAAAGCACTGGATGATAGATCGTCCTGTGGCCCATCCTGTAGGTTCCGTAGTATTTCAAATCGAACACTGCCATATGACTCCAGGGGATCGGCCTCTTTATCAACGTTGAGTGCTCGTACCGTGGATTCACTAAGCTCATAATAGAGGTGACCTGCCGGCTCGAAATCCCAACGGGGCTTTAGCAGCTCTAGCTGCAAAAGAGCACTCCATTCGTCGTAGGATCCGGAGCTACACACTTGACTGAGAAAGGAGAGAGATTGACAAAGCTATAATATGTTTAGACCACGAAACATCATCCACTAGAATGAGGGCCGGACTTACGAATCCTTGGATATTTGGGCATTCCGATGGGGTAAGATACGACCTGATTGGCAGTTCGCCCCATACAATATCATGTGCGGCGACCTCGTCGAAAGCTAAGGCTGATTAGCTTCTTATTACGAACAAGCATAGTAGTGACTCACCCTCGACAACCTTCGTCTCCAAATAGGTGTACACACACCGCAATTGGTCATTCACCCAAGGCGAGAAGATATTGAAGAAGCGGTCGCTGCGCTCCTCATACGAAAGCGGCTCTCCCTCGACGGGACAGAACAAATTGCAGGAGAGTTGAAATCGAAGAAATGCACGAGCCAAGCGAAAGGTTTCTTCTTGGTTGATTGTTCTCGGATGATTTATTCCGAGTCTCTCATTGATAACGGGGGTAATATCATCTGCGTAACATTGGCAGAGGCGCAGAGTAGCCGTGTATGTGTTGCTCATGGTGGCTACCTGAGCAGGAGTGAAGCTAGCAAAAGAAGGTATTATGCTCCGGGGGTTTAAGATTGCTTCTTCGAGATTTGAGAGGCAGCTCCGAACAACATCGTGATCCGCAGTGTCAACGTCGGTAGATCTGTGCACTGCAGCGACAAAAGGAAGCAATCTCTCTGGGATCTGGTTTAAAATGATGCTGGTTGTGATGGTTTGGGTATTATCGTTGAAGGCTTGAAGGAATAGTCGATGGCTCAATATCGCCGGAGCCAGTTGCTTCATGGAATCCAATTGAGCTAAGATTCCACCGACTATGTGCAGTGGAACCCGTAGGATGGGCTGGGACTTCTCGGGCTTCATCATGAATACGGTAGGTGCTAGATAGCTGTTGATGAAGAATGTATGTCTTTTCCAAAACTGTCGGTGTTGTCTTTAAATACTAACGGTGGCTACGTCTGCTAATCTTAGGTACCTAAGCTACGTATGGCATATGGTAGCTCAGAGTCAAACGGCATTGACTAAGAGTCATAAAGTTCGAGCAGCAGGACTGGGTGTCACAGAATCGAACAATGACATACTGGTACAGTTAAACCGCATTGTTCAGTTTCGTCAGGACCCCTTTTTTTGTTAGGACCCCTTTTTAAAATAGCCTCTGCTGACTAAAACCCTGGTTTTTATGCGCCACCCTACCCTACCAACGGCGACTCTACATGGACAAGGTCATGGAGATGGACAGTAACATCTTACCTATTCTAGGCAGAAACTACAATGCAATGCCTACCTACATGTAGGGACTATCTACCCTGAAACTTTTGTGCAATTGCCATACCCACACTCGCAAATGACGTGCCGCCCAACATTTCAAAGACCGGCATGTCCACATCGAAAACCTTGCTGATCCAATTCCGTATGCTGATAGCCGACAAGGAATCGAGGCCGTACGACTGCATCGATTTCTGCAAGTCGATGCGATCCTCGGGAGTCCCCAAAACGGCGCTGATCTGTTGGGCAAGCGCTTCGCTCGCAATCTTGCCCGCCTCCTCGGTTGATTCAGCCGCGGCGAGGCTGATCTTAGGGTCGACGAGGCGCTTGCGTTTCGTCCAATCGGCGGAGTCATCCTGTAGCTGATATTGGCTTGCTGGAAGAGGTGTGTGGTGTACGTGTCCCCAGAACGGTTGTGTCATGGTGAACGCCTCCTCTTCCAGGTTCCACGATCCGGGATGGCTGACACCAACGACGCTTTGACATCGATTGAAGTTGCGGGAGCTCATATCTTCGGGATTGCAATAGACATCTAGCAAAACGCAGATTTCATTCGTCATCACCGGCGCGAGCTTTTTATTTCGCTCAAATATTGTTTTGTACCGCTCGTTTTCGGCGATGTAGCCGCGGTCCGCCACCGCACTCAAGTCAATAGAGACCGCTCGCTCGCCCTGCGATACCCTATATCTTGCTAGCGCATCTTGATACGAGTTTCCTGCGTTGTATGCCGAAAGTAGGCCCGTCCCGAATATGCCCATGACCGACGAGAACATGATGAAAAAGTCGAGGTCCTTTGGCAGTTCCATGTGCAGGTTCCATGAGCCACGGACTTTCGGGTCAACGGCCGCTCTCCAGTCACCAAACGACATCCTGTCGAAAAGGGATTCCTGGAATAGCGTCAGTCAGATTGGTTATTAAAAGTCCGATCGCGAATTCGCTTACAGTCATGACCATAGAAGCTTGGATGCAACCCTTGATGGGCGGCATTCTCGTGGAGCAGTCAGCTATTGTCGTTGCAAGGGAAGTCGCATCAGACACATCGCAAGCTGGTGCCTCAATATGAACCCCGTCCTCCCGCAGCTTAGCAAGAAGATCGAAAGCTTCCGGTGTCCGTGGACCCGAACGCGACAACAGTATCAAATACCGAGCGCCACGACTGACTAACCGCGTCGCCACCTCCCGACCCAGGCCACCTAAGCCTCCGGATACGAGGTAGGTCGCTTCAGGACTTATCCTGGACCCCAGGAGGGTGGGCCTCTTTATCTGAAGATGACTTAGCATTTGTATTCAATATTACATTTGCGTCCAAGACGACTTACATCAATGATGTCGCCATTGCCGAAGGTGATAACGACAGGTCTTTGGTCGTTAGTGCTTCGTAAGGAATTGAACGCATCTGCCAATGATGACGCTGCGAACTCGGCTATTTGATCCTTTGAAATTTTGGGTACGAAGGATAAGCCATGGGCGACACCGTAAGACAATGACTCCTTCGATGGCGTGGTCTCAGAGAGATCGACTAGGGAAATACTCACGTTTGCCGGAGCGGAGTGCAATATCCCGGAAATTTGACTCTGTGACGACTTGTTGCCATTGCGGTTGTGTATATATCGACCGCCCGATTTCACAAGGCGAATGACCAATGAAGGAGACGATGTTTCGTCCGCGGAGAATATTATGTCGAACCGTTGCTTGAACTGAGAAAATGAGAACGAGAGTTGATCGAACCAGGTATTTGGTAGCACACGTTCTGATGGTATGCCGCAATTATTGGTTATCCTTGCACTCTCATCTTCGTTCGCAGCCGTAACCCAGATATCTTGAATCCCTTGTTGAGTTAGAACTTGGATCGCAGCTTGGCCAATTGGGGTGATTCCACCATGAATCAATACTGAGTCAGTGGACTGCGCACGGCTCATCCCGATCAGTACTTGGTGCGCAGCTGATATCAGCGGCACAGCCCAACATGCATCCACGAAAGACAGGTTGACAGGAATTGGTATCACTTCCGAAGAGGAAAGTCTCAGATGCGAATGGAAAGCGGAATCAGACACGGCAAAAACACGATCGCCGGGGTGGAAAGCAGTTTTTTCTCCCGCGTCAACCACAACCCCTGAACAGTATCTTCCAAAACTCCGGTTCTTTGTAAGGCCCGGGGAAATGGAATAGTCTCGATCTTCAAGTACTGCTGCTTGTACGGAGATATCGATATCATCGTGGCTAGGCAGTTTAGAAGGAGCCTCGACCTCGACGTAGCCAAGGCTATGACCAACCCCTGAATAGTCGTCGGATAGAGTGAACCGGGAGTTGTTATTAAGGGTTGTCGGAACAAGTTCATAAGGGCGGACTTTAGCATCTATCTCATCCGTAAGGTAACGGGCCTCAACAAGACGCCTGGTATTCAGGAGGCCGTCGATTTCGACATAGTCTTGCTCGTAGTGCTCGTGGGGTCCCTTAGATATCATTTGCGCGGCTATCCGAGTCAAGAACGACAGCTTGTTAGATGTGGGACTAGCAGCATCCAAAGCCAACGTGACAAGATGTAGCTCATAGTGCTCGAGCCTCAGCGTCCGTGCTAGCCCATCTAGCATTCCGTGATCCGGATGGGAATCTCGCCCTCCGCCAGTGTTAACCCAGAGTAGAGAACGTGACTTGCGGATCAAGCGCTTGAAAGATTCCCAATTTGTCTCGCTTAACGTAGTGAGATATGATTGCTTGTAATCGGCAAGGAAGATGACCAGTCCACTTGCAACATCTTGATCATCAGCTGTATATGCCTCGACGCTCCGGATTATCGGCTCAGCAGAGAAAGAACTGTTCAAAGTAGCTACCAGCTCTTTCGAAAAGGCCTGTTGTTCTGGAATGGTCGGTTCTATCACTATCGTGATCTGGGGGCTTGGCTGGAGCACCGTATTTTGCCGGGGTAACTCCTCCGTAGCTGTAGACACGATCCATCCCGTATTGTATGGGCAGTCGGATCCGAAATCTGTGGCCAGCTCGACGCCGGAGAAGCCATTTTCTTTGAGCAAAGTATCCCAAGTGTCAGCAGAAATGTTGGGCGACAAGGTTCGACCATCGTCAACGCCGAACCACCACCCGGGAAACAGACCGAAAATAAATCCCACATTCCACCCGTCGGGTATGCTGCCTTCTTGCACTATAAGCTTTCCTCCGGGTTTCAGGGCCTCCCGCACACGCCGCAAAGTACCAGCTATGTCGGATGAGATATGCAGTACACCAACAGCTACAACGACATCGTAGTCTCCAGTACTATAACCCTGCTCAACATAGTCTCGCTCAATGTCTAGCGTTCCGAATGTCATCTGGGAAAGGAACGGCTCAAACTCCGCTTTTGCTTGGTCCAGGAATGCTGCCGAGACATCCGTGAAGTCATACCGATTACATCGCAACGGCCCCTTTGAATCTTCTGGCGATGCACAAAGGGCCTTCAGCAGCCTTCTGGCACCAGAACCAGTGCCTCCTCCTACCTCGAGAATATTCATTCCGGGAGATTGATGAGCCAGGAGGTCAACGTAGCTTGCGATCTTTACGGCACAAGTATGAGAAAGCAATTCGTCATAGCAGTTTCCAAGGAAGCCAGGATAGACCAACAGTTCCAGAGGGTTGACATGGCCGTTGAAGATACCTAACAGGTTTGAAGCAACTTCGGCATATAGTCGCCCAATATGATTGGTATTCTTGACACGGTCGAGGACTTCGTCGTATGAGGGCGACGTGTCTTGAACCTCTAGCACTGGATCAGTTTTACGTCTTGTGCGCACTTCATGCGCGAGATGATATTCTAGCCATCTCCAGTAGTGAGGTCGCCACGAATCCTTCTCGTCAATACAGCTCGCGTCGACGGACTTGACTAGCCTCTTGAGGGACAGTTCTACGAGGAGATCTAAGTCGGCATAGAATTGAGTCATATTCTGCTCATTTGGGTGTAGTTTGTCGAGTAGTGAGACAAGCTCCCCTTTATTCATGTGTTCTAAGGATGGCTTCGTGTCAATGTGCATGCAGAGGTAGGGTGATTTTGGCGATGAGGGTTGCGCCCTTCGCGAGCCCGGGAGGCTTGTCAGTTCAAGGCCGTGGTACCGTAATCTCACATCCTCGGAATCAGCACCGTTGAAAACAATCCCATTACAGGAGAACCTTCGACTCTTCTCTGCGTCGACTACTGTACGTGCTGTAGCGGTTTTCAGCTCGGGCCGAGCTAACCCTTTCCCCGATATCCAAAGGTGATCTATACGAGTTGGTATAGACGTGGGTATCGTCTTGGTGCCTCCGTTTGTGAGCACCGTGCACGGTAGGTGGAAAAGTGTATCCATTGAGGTAGGGTGGACGACATGTTCATCCGTTGTTGTCGATTCGAACAAAGATATTTCAGCTGTGACTTGTTTCAATTCTTCGTCGTATATTTGATTCTGCGCCAGTCGGAACTGTGGCCCATAATCATATCCGCAGTACTTGTTCAAGAAATTGTACATGTGTTGTGCGTCGATGGGCTTTCCATTTCTTGAATGCAGGACAGGCGAGGTAGGTTGCTCATTACTCTTGTTTGCAACCCACCCATTGGAGGATTCCGACCCTATGAGCCCACGGCAGTTGACTATCCAGTTGTTCTCTCCGATGCGCGACTGGACTTTAAATTCGTAAAATGGTTCGTCCTGGGCCGTGCTTCGGATTTCATTCAAGGAAGTCTGGACCTCAAGGCCCTTGGAATTAGTTGTTAGGTCCATGGCGTTTAAGAACAATACATCGCGAAGAACATAGCCATTTCTGTCTTCTGGGTCCCCCCTGAGCTGTTTGAATGCTTCTAGGGCCATAACTATCATTCCTGCCGCTGGGTAGAGTACCGTGTCATTAATGACATGATCTTCTATCCAGGGCAGCTCTGTCGCTTTTAAAACATGCCGCCAGCGGGCTTCAGAGGGGTTCCACTCTCGGGAACGGACACCTAAGAGTTCAGAAGGAGGGTATTCCGCAAATCGGTAGTTTCGGCTGAGTTGCGTCTCATGCCAGTACCTCTGCGAGTGATCGAATGGATATTCGGGCAAGTCAACTAACAAAGATGGCGACACAGTCGCACCATTAGAAGACCCATTGACTGCTCTCAGGTTCACTCGTACTCCCATGCTGTGTAGCCTTCCCATTTCCGTGAGCGCTGTAGTCATTGCGGATTCGCCTCTTCTTAAGAACGATCCATAACCAATCGATGATCCCTGTGGCAAGGAGAGAAGAATTTCGCGAATAGGAGCTTGGAGCGCCGCGTGTGGTCCTATCTCCATGAGATAATCGACAGTGTCAACAGAAGTAGCTGTAGGGTGCTCGCACGTGGCGCAAACGGCTCGAGAGAACTGCACGGGTGATACCATGTTCAAGGTCCAGTATGCAGCATCCAGCAGTTCTGTCTCAGACACCCTTTTCCCGGTGACACTTGATATCATCGGCACTCGCTTGCAACCTTTTCTCTCCGATAGAGGACCAATCATCGAATGGTATTTATCAGAGACCTTGTTCATTTGTCGAGTATGATACGCCACCTTTACTCGAAGTTTGCGGGCAAGGATTCCCTGCTTGTGCAGGTGAGACTCAAGCTGGTCAACGAGTGGTTGTTCACCAGCTACAGTAACACTATTCGGGCTGTTGATGCATGCAATGGAGAGCCCAAAAGATGCTGCACCTTGATTGATGGTAGCGATGAGGTCTCTCACACCTTCCTCTGGAGATCCTACTGCCATCATGGCCCCCGTGGGCTCTGATTCTGAATGTTCTGACAGTTCGGATGAAGCGAGACCCCTTAGGTAGGCTAATCTCCACGCGGATTCGCCTGATATGTAACCCCCAGCATACCTATCGAGTATGTCAGTTTCATAAGCTACCAAAAGCCAAAAGCTGGACTTATCTAGAATGCATACGCAGCTGCTATCTCTCCTGATGAATGACCTGCTACTGCAGTGGGCTCTACGCCAAAACTGCTGAGCAGATCAACTATTGCCACCTGAAGCACTGTACAGACCGTCTGGCTGAACTCGGAATCATCGATACGGGATGTTTCCCTGTTCTTCAGCAGTTCATCTTTGGATAATTAGCGATGCCTGAGTAGTTTCTATCGATGACTTACCGATTATAGACCATTGGCATCCCAAGCCTTGGAGGTAATGACTAGCTTGATCTAGCCCAGCAGCAAAGGAGGGATACAATATCAGCTCCCTGCCCATGGCAAACCACTGGGCACCCTGTCCAGTGAAAATGTAACCAATACACGGTGGAATCGATGATACCTGAACAGGAGACGACATCCTTGATTGCAAACTTCCTAGCTCCGCTGGGGATTCCACTATGGCGAATGACCTCCATTGGAAGTGACTCCGATGGCTATCTAGAGTATAGGCTAGGTTATCGAGGAAAGAGCTGTGGTTTTTCTTTGATTCTTCTGTTGTATGACTTTCATAAGCCTGGGAAACCCTGGTGAGACCATTCCTATCGGAGCTGGACCAAACCAACAACTTAGGTACATGGTGATCATGAAAATCATTTACACCGTTGTGTGAACTAGTTGTGATAGTGCCATCTGGGAGGATTTGTGGCGGAAAGGGCAGTGTGTTGTGTTTTCCGGATAAATGTCGAAGGCTCAAGTAATGATAGGCATCGTCGATTACGATATGAGTATTAGCACCACCATAGCCAAATGAGTTAATCGAAGCTCGTCGCAATCCTTGAGTTGGCCATGGAATACCCCTTTCCGGAAACTAAATGTACGACGTTAGAAGATGCTATGTGTCATCTAATTTTAAGAGGTACTATACTCCTTACCTTCAGAGCCAATGATTTTGCATCAATTTTCGGGTTCAACTTCTCAAAGTTGGCGTTAGGGGGAATGACGCCTTTCTCTAGTGCGAGAACAGTCTTCACGATGCTGGCGATAGAGCTTGCCCCTTCTAGATGGCCAATATTCGACTTGACGGCTCCACTTCACAAACGATCAGCATAATGTAGGTAATTTCAGCCTAGTCGAGAATGAAGACGGTATAAAAGAGATTGTTTTAATGGTCTTACACGTATAAAGGGTCAAAGGCGGTGCGATGGTGTCGGAATGCTAAACCCATCGCTTGAGTCTCCAGTGGATCCCCCAGTGGCGTGCCGGTACCATGTGCCTCGAAATATCTGGTTGGAGCCATTGAAAGGCCTGCTTTCAAGTATGTCTCCTTAATGAGAGTCTCTTGGGCCTGGAGGCTCGGTTGCGTGATCCCAGGGGTACGGCCATCCTCGTTGGAACGAGTTGAGCGAATGACTGCTCGAATGGTGTTGCCATCCCTTATCGCATCTTGTAGCCTTTTCAGGATAATGACACCAATGCCTTCTCCGCGAGCGTATCCGTTAGCTCGGTGGTCGAATGAATAGCACCGGCCGTCCAGTGAGAGAAAGCCAAGATTTGATAGCCAAGTGAAGTAATCTGGCGAGAAAAGCAGATTGCAACCAGCAACCATACTCTTTTAACAGGTTAAATCAGTCAAGGTCATATACAAATATCCAGACCACATACCATGTCACAACTGCCATTTCGCAAAGCCTGACAGGCTATGTCGACTGCTATTGCACTGCTCGAGCACGCAGAATCCAAGGCAACGCTCGGTCCGTGAAGGTTGAAAAACCAACTCAACCTGTTAGCCAGCATACTGAGACCTATACCTAGGGCGGCATATGTCGGAGAGAACTCAGCATCGCGAGCTATCTGAAGCATATAATCCTGACTGAGACAGCCCGTATAGACAGCTGTGGAAGAGCCGGAAACTTCTTCCATCGTAATACCGGCTGTATTTATATTTAGGGTTAAGGATAAAATTGAATAGGAGGTAGTTAGTGAAGCATACCATTTTCAAGGGCTCTGTAGGCTGTTTCGAGAAGCCATCTCTGCATGGGATCTATCGCCGCTGCTTCGGCAGGCGAAATCGAAAAGAAGCTCGCGTCGAAGATAGAAATGTCGTCTTGGATGAAATGGGCCCCGCGTATTGGAAACTTGGTATTCAGTAAGATAGGAGGTACGTATCCATACAAGAGACAGCTGCTTACTTTATCATTTTTCTTTTTCATGCGGTCAGATGGAAATTCTGTCATTGCGCAACGTTTCTCCATGATCATTTCCCAGAAAGCCTCCGGAGATGTGGCATCCTGCGGAAACTTGATAGAGAACCCGCATATTGCTATGGAATCCCCGTCGTTGCCATCGATCCCCAATTCCCTGGTTTGGAACAACGATGAACTATCTGAGTCACTGGGCGTTGAATGGAACTGGCCATCGACTTCACTACTGAAGCTTGAACGAGCGGTATTCACCGACGTATTGGAATCAATACTTGAACTATTATTGTGAGAAGGCATCTTTCCCACGGGCTTAATGGAAGAGAGCTTACGATAAGCCTCATCCAGGGGGGGATGGCTGTAATCCAGCGAGTATATATTAAATATCCAACCAGCTTTAGCTCTGCAACACAAGCTCACCCCAGTGGATACGACGAACATACCAGACGCCGAGGCCATGTTGTAAATAGGTCATGATAGAACATCCCAAGTAGGTCTCCTCTGTAATGTTCGTGACTGGTAGTCCGCCTCGATGCCGAGTGGCCAATTGCGAGTGAAGAGGTGTAGGTCTAATGGCAACACGACAGCCAGAATGATGACTCAGCCTGCAGGTTCTCATATCTCATGCAGATCACCAACCTCTCACATGTCAATGTCACATGTTTAGCCCTATCAAAGTAGAGTCCGACACTCTTCACGCCGACGGTGGCATCGTTGGAGGGGGTACGTTGCGCGAACCAATCAAGCTGGTGACTCTCGCACACTGTATTGACGATCACAACGATACAAGACAAACGTGTAACCTACCAAAACCCGACGTCGTATTAACACAACAAATGATCTGACGTTCTTGAAGAATTGCAAAAATTGCAACGCTGCAGCCCAGAGAGCCGACGCAAGCTTCTCATTAAGTACAGCCAATGGCACGGAACCCGTGTGGGGATCACACCAACACATGAAGACTGGGAGAGCCCTACGCCTCCGTTGGATGACCAATCGGTGAATTGCGACGCTAACGGGTGGGTACATACATTAGCTATCTAGGAGGTAGGTGGTCAGCCGAGACATTTGGGGGCGGAGCTTGAATATCAGAATCAATACTTGCTAAGGGCATGTCACACGAGTCTTTGCCACATACGAGTCTACATCCTACAGTTGGCAGCTAAACGAGCGGGCAGGCGGGGTAGTTCTCATAGCCATCTATATCAGGTACCTATCACATGTAACATCTCGCCTAGGACCTCATTAAGAGCAGTACATAGGTAGGTAGTATAATGAATATCACACTGCTGACTTTTTGCGCTTCGCCACTATTTTCCAAGGCCAAGCTCCTGGATGAAGATATCTGCAGCTTTCTCGGCAATAGCGAGACTTGTGTTGCAGATATTGCAACCTATGTTGCTAGGTAGGATGCTGATGTCGGCGATCTTAAGCCCCTGGATGCCGTAGACACTAAGCGTGGGGTCGACGACGCCATTCTTCTCCTTGGGCGCCATCTTGCACGTCGCCATGGGGTGCCAGATAGAGTTGGCATGCCCTCTGATCCATTGCTCGAGAACCTTGTCGTCCTCTGCCGTGTATTCGATATCCTTGATGTCTGCAACCGGGCCGGAGGCCTCGATGGACGCAGCTTTGGATCCCGACGGGAACGGGGGCAGGTCGAAGGCGATGCCTTTGAATACCTCCATGCGACGCGCGATCTCGAGTTGCTTCTTGTACATCCACACGTGTTGTTTGACATCAGTCCCCTGGGGGTCTGACAAGGTACCAGGATCAAAATCAATCGGGTCGTCGATCCCAGGTCCGGTGATATGTACGTGACCGCGCGATTCTGGATACACATTCCAGCCGACAAGGGTGAAGTGCTGCCCGGAGACTGTACTTGGATCACCAGGAAAGCTTCATGATAGTTAGCTTATAGTCAGTTGTTTGAGCGGTAATGGCCGTTTACTTACCAGCCACATGGCGAAATAATCATCATCGGCTTGTCCGGGATATCTTTGAAGTCCCTGTTCCAGATCTCTTGGAATTCCTGTCCGAGGCCGGCAACTTCGGATTCGGTAGGTCTAAGCTTGGCTTGAATATCCACACTGTTCCAGCTCAGAAGCGTGTCCTTGTTCTTCATCAAGACATCGTGATCAACGCGAAGAGCGTTGAAGTTGTCCAGTGTCTCCTCAGGCGTCAGATTTGACTTGTACACGTACATGACCCCTTGGTGGTCTTCATATTCGTGACCGATCCCCGGGACATCTGCTTTGAGTGGGACTCCAGCGCGTTCAAGGATCTTGGGATCGCCAACGCCAGATCGCTCAAGGATCGGCGGAGTGCCGAGCGCGCCACAATTCATTATCACCATTCGTTTCGCCTTGACAGTCCGACTGGAACCTCCAGGCTGGTAGAGTGGGTTAGGTCTGTAGACTACGCCGACGGCCTTCTGGTTCTCTATCAAGACCCGCTCCACCTGTGACTCCACGAGCACATGCAGATTTGGGTGCTTGCCGTCCTGAAGTCTTGGATGCAAATACATGTGAGCTGTGTCTTGCCGCCTGCCCTCCGGGTCAATGTAGCTCATGGTACGCATCGCCCCGTTGGTTGGTCCCATCTTGTTTATGTCCTCGAGCTCAGGATACCCGACTCTATTCATGGCGGCCATGAAGTCGTCCATAAGACGGTGGCTGCGGAACTTGCTGGGGGAAATATGTATTGGACCGTCGTGCCCATGGCGGCCTTCTGGGTCGGGGCCATGGTAAGTCTCCGTCTAAGAAGAGGTCAGCACGAGACGGTCTATATGGGCGATTTGTGAAAATAATTAGGAGTTGTTATCAAATACCTTATTCATGTATGCCAGCATCTCATCCGGAGACCAACCCGGTGTTTTCCAGGCCTCATAGTCAGAACGCTGGGCTCGGCTGTAGAGGACCATGTTCACCGACGAGCCGCCCCCTAGGATGTGGCCTACGGGCAGAGATGCCTGCCGGCCCGCAAGATGCTCTGACTTGGGTCCTTGATAGCTGAGAGCATACTTAGCCCCAGGAGCTATATGGCTATAGAAATATGCCGGGTGGACGACCATGGGGTCATTATAGTTGTTGATTCCGCTTTCGATCACGAGGATGCTTAGTGCTGGGTCAGCATCCGCGAGTCTCGACGCAACAACACATCCTGTCGCACCGCCTTTGAGGAGGTTGTTGTCAGATCACGTCTCTAGCAAGATATCGTTGAATACGTGAATCCCTTACCTCCAGCAACAATTACATCCACCTCCTGGATGTCGTTGGGAAGCTTGGTGTATAGGCCCATGATAACTAAGCTATTGTGTTTCCGTACGAGTTGCACAAGTGGTGATTGTAAGCTATGTTGTAAATGAAATGGCTTTAACAGAGCCGGGAGTCCAACCGCCGCGAAGTAGAGTAGTAATATTGTTTCCACGTCTTGAGTGAGCTCTTGCGACCGTGCAAAGGGCGGCTCATCCCTCGTTCGATGTCAGCAATGCACAGTGCCGCTACAACCAGCAAGCTTCTCTATGCGACGCGAGGCGCACATGGTGGGTAGGACAAACAAAATGGAAGGATTCTGCCCTGCATGCAGCCGATCCTAGCAGCTTTCGTCAGCCCCTTTTTACATAACATACCTACCCTAGGGGTAGGTAGGTACACACTATTGATGTCTTCAAGTTTTAACAACTGAGCAAGTATATGACAAGTATATGACTTCAATCCATACGCTGTGTAAGGTTGCAATAGCACTAATGCGGTCATGCTCAGGGTAGTAAGCGCCGTAAGTCTGTATGCTATGAAACCCTGTGATGCTAGCAATTCGCCTATGTCCTTTCAGATTGGCGATTCCGCGTTATTCCACCAGGACTTGACCCTCTCGATACCGATGTAAGTCCAGAAGCGCAGCCCGGATATAAGCGCGATGACGACATTTTTCTGATACCAATCGCCCCACCATATGCTCTGTTGCCAGTGCAGAAAGGAAAACTTGAGCACCTTCTCCTCCCACTGCTGCGCCGTGATCTTGCCGTTGAGATAATCCGCGACGGCGAGTGAGTGGAACGCAGCCTGGGCGCTACCGGCAGCGGCATGTGGCCGGAAGAGTGCCAGGGCGTCGCCGATAAGCAACACTTTGCCGTCTTCGAACGCGGCGCGGGGAGAGCAAAAGTCGCCAATGACCTGTACGAATGGTTGCTTCACCTTGTCGATGACCTCTAGGAACGGAGCTGGAAGAGCGTCGAGCTTGGCTCGTTCCACACGTCTTGACCAGATCTCATCTTTAACCTGTCCAGCCGGGACGGTGTTATGGTGGCGGTGTCCATCGATGGCATCTACCAAGATGTCGTCCAGAGTCTCAGGGGTTTCGTTGGTATATAGAATGAAGTTCAGCAGTCGCTCGCCTGGTTGGAGAGACCCATTGACGCCCGGAATCATATATACAACGCAATGAGTTCTTTCCTGTTTCAGTATGTGAACTACAATAGAGTGGGAAAACAATTCCCTGGTTGGGTCAGACACTTCACCCTCGGGAACGATCCCTCTCCATACAACATAACCGGCATATTGCCGCTGAACATCCGGAAGGTATTTCGCCCTTATCAGAGAATCAGGTCCATCAGCACCAATGACATAATCCGCCCTCAGTTTAGAGGTCTTGCCCGTATCAAGGTTCAAGACATCAACTGACAGGCTCGAGTCTTGTTCCCTTAAACGGGTGATCTCCAAGACTTGGTTGCGCGACTTGTATGTGACTGAGCCATCCGTCTCGGCGGAGCTAGGTGCCGTGGGATAATAGGGGCTGATATATCCGTCGCATAAAGAACGGAGCCGATAATAGAATGCATCCCAGCTTGTAAGACCTCGCTTCTGGGAAGAGAGCACCTGCAGGGCACCATTGCCCTTGAGAGCTTTCAAGTTGGTGGTTTGATGCGTAAAGCCGCTCACAAGACGGTCATGATGTTCTAGGAAGGCATTGACATATGGTGCAAGACCAATCCCAGCCCGGTGGCTCTGACGTGCGTTGCTGGATTGCTCTATGATCTGGACATTGTGGCCGGCGTGTTTTGCAGCAAGCCCACACATCAGACCAGCTAGTGATCCGCCTATCTACAATGCAATGCTTATTAGGAGTACTCTCAAAGTTGTGAAGTCTTCCGGCAACTTACAATAATTACATCGTAACAAGGGTTGTCGTTCCTTGTAGGCGAGGCCATTTTCAGAAAATGGAAGCAACCCCTTGACGATCAGCATCTATGGGTTTAGGTGTGAAAAGGCAGGCGACGACGTTTCCGAAAAGAGATGTCACCTTCATACGATACCGTGCGCATACGAAGAGAACACCGTATCAAATTCTGACCATCAGATTCTTATATAAGTAAGTTTCGTCTCATCAAAAATACATATAAATACATTTTCATTATTCCTAACTCTGTCGCCTATTAACTCGTGCTACTATGGCCCTACGTTTCCCTCTCAGCGAAGCGCCCGATCGTTCGGCAAGGGAATCTGTGGAGAAGTCGATATCCTTGGTCCATAAAGGGGACGCAGGCTTCCCAATTGTACGGGACGATGGCCAAGCCATGTTAGGACCTTATGGCCCTGTTAGGTATTACCCGTTTTCTTCAGCGGTTATTCTATCGCCCACAGCATCTACATGGTACTCTGTTCCTGAGCCTGCGATCATAGCTGACGATCTTACCCTCGTAATGAAGCTATAGTACAGATGCTGCAGATGCCATCTGCACAGTGTTGAAAGCGGTCCTCGCTCCCAACTTGGTGAAACCACGGAACAGGGAACTCGCTGCCATGGCCTTGGTTGCCACTGTCAAGCTACCGTACATGATGTATTGTCACCGTCTGGTGGGGGCGAAATTCGGCCTGACTCCCGAGCAATGCAACGATGCACTTTCGGGGCGGATGCCCCAGGGCCTCACCGAAGAAGAGATGACTGCATATGACTTGGGCGGAGTTCTGAGCACACTGAATGGACCGCTGAGCGATGATGACTGGCGGAAGTTTACTTCCAAGATGGAAAAGACACAAATTGTCGGGATCGCGAATGTTATTGGGAGCTACAAGTGGGTTGCGACTTTGGTTCAATTGAATGGCAACGATGAGAATTGGGCTGGCAAATCAGAATAAATGACCCATGTACGAACAGCAACCGTCCTTACCTGTCAGCCCTGTGTAGTATCATGCGTGGACGACGCTATTCTGTCACATCACCTCCAAAGCGGTAAAGCGGTATGGTTTGGTGTTGGGTGGTCAGACGGGTAGGGCGATCGGTCTCTCTTGCAGACATTTTCGCCGGCACTTGAGGTCGGGTGACTCTATTGGATACAATCGGTAATTTCCCAATGGCATGCATGCATATCATGCTTACATGTCGGTCTGTGATATCGAGAAATTTGTCATGTAGGTAGCTTCATATGGCGATAAATGCCGTCCGATGTTTCAACGCGGCATAGGTTGCGATAGGTTGTCGTAAAAAAAATAAAAAAAGACAAGGCGCTTGTTGATTCGCCTGTTCAAACTTCAGAGGCTTTGCTAGCAGTTTTGTCTATCTGTACAACGGGTGTACAAGGTTCAGTCCATGTATCTAGATACGTACTAAAGGGGAGATGGAGGAAGCAATTCTGTCTGAGTGTGGATGTGGCCCGTGCGGGGCCATGCTAGCAGGCTAGAATACATACACTCAACAGTGGAACACGTTAAATGTCAGTCACGTGACAACCATTTATCCCAGCACCAGCGAATTTTCTCTTCTCCTAGCTGTATCGCCAGCAACTCCCAATAGACCTCCTAATACATTAATTGCAATCCCAACTCTGGCAATACTTCTCTTCATCTCTAGAGCCCTTTTGCGCAAATCTCCGAGGGGAAGGGTCAACGCGACCTTTGGGTGTACAACTCTTTGAAGTATGGATTACTGAAGGAGATAAACGTGTCGGGTGACTTCCCAGCTTCTTCTGCTGCCGCTTCAGGAGGGAACTGTGGGTACTCAGTGGCGTTGAGGATCTTCATCAAGGAATCCACGTTCGTTCTGCAGTCTCCTGCGTACAAGCCGTGTAGATATAGGTACTTGCAGATGATGTTTCGAAGTATCCGATCCATCGCTCTGAAGTGCTCATTTGTCCAGTCGCGGAAATCCTCCTTAAAGTTATGCCAAAGATTCCAGTCCCAGTTTAAATCGTCATCCTCCCAAAACTGGAGGCACTCAGCCACGTACGTGTTGATCTTGTCAGGATTGATCGGTCGTTCGTCCGTATCGTAGTCTTTGCCCGCGAAATCGGGATGGACGTAATCCTTCCATGTTTTCATCGTTGGGCGAATGGGCTTGGTCGGATGAATGGGTCTGGATGGATCAATCTTGATGGTTTGATCCGATGAATCGCAAGGAGGGTTTTCAGAAAAGTGATAGGGTGGGTTGGTAGGTGGGATGAATCGAGAGGGGGGGGGGGGGGGGGGGGGTGGGGTTAAAAAAAAAAAAAAAAAAAATAATAAATTAAAAAAAAAAAACCCGTTTAAGTTTTTTTAAATACCCCCAAACACAAGGTGGCACAAAAA
>MU399499.1:1353074-1398357 GCA_022578845.1 Hypoxylon cercidicola | reverse complement strand
CCCCGCGCCCGCCCGCCCCCCCCCCCCCCCCCCCCCCCCCCCCCCCCCCCCCCCCCCCCCCCCCCCCCCCCCCCCCCCCCCCCCCCCCCCCCCGGGTGAAAATAGAAGTGAAGCAAATTCTTCATTTGCAAACACTCTCGCCGTTGACGTGTTTTGCAATGCCCCGAAGCGCTAGGAGGCGCAAGTAAGAATCCAAAACTGGTGCTTCAATTGTTTTGTTGAAAGAGGGAAGACACTCTTAGACGTAAAAATCATCATGCGAAAAATGATAAAAAATTACGTATTCATGGATATTGCTATAATTACACTATTTCTCTCTTCTCTGTAGACGATCCATTTTTACCGCGACTAACCCTGATGTCATTATCTACTCGGATCGAATGAAGGGGAATGTCGTTGCCCGTGGTGGGTGGCGAGTCCCCCTTTCTGATATGGGCCCTATAGTTGTCGTCCGAGGCCGACAGGCACAGAACCCCAACCCTACTTTCTCCAGAATGATTCGATAGCGTGATGCCATTGCGATCTCGCGCATGACCAAAGTTTCCGCTTATGCTTCTGAGGGCCCCGCCAGAGCTGCCGCAGGAAGAAAAACTGCCCGTCGACAGAAAGGAGGAGAGCTTCTCCGTCAAAGGTCCAAAGTAATGTCGGACTATGTGACGGCCTAAAGGTAACATTGCGGGTAGGCAAACGGAAAGGATCGTTACTGGAGCTTCGGCAGCTACCCAGTAGAAGAAGGGCACGCCCTCATCTATCTTCATGGTTAATAAAACTGTCTAAGACTCTCCTCTTCGTCGACATCCACCTACACGTGATATCAGCCTCTATCGCCTCAGCAGAGACGACCAGAGTGATGAGCCGGCCGAGGGAAACAATAATGACACTGCGAACGGAAGTCAGAGGTTGGACGTTAGCTTGTGATGTTGAGAGCGCACCAATATCCTAGCACAAATACTGCAGTAATTGCTCCTCTTCGCGCACGGTTGGCTTGAAGACCCCAGATCATAGGCAATGGCAACACCAGGATAGCGACATCTATCACGACACTTGAAGTAACGCTGCCGATGAAGAGATTCTGGAGTGTCCCGCAACGTCCTGGTAGAGTGGGATACCAATTCTTCGCTATCGGATCGCAAAACAGTATCGTCCCAACCCAGGTGCCAATGAGCCAGGCAATGTTAGCACCAGAGGTCGTCCAAATTCCGATAGTAAGCCACCTGGGTCTGGCTATCCTGGGAAACACGCGACTGAGAAACATCAAGGCAGATTGCTTGCTAAGAACTAGGGACAGATCGAAGAAGTAGTCGCCGATGAACAGCAGCTTGTAGAACGTGGTAACCTGTTCATCAGACAGAGTGCTTTGATGATGACCAAATCCCGCATCCTCGACAAACCGAAACAGTATAACCTGAAGCGCTACGGTGATGACCTTAGTCTATGTCAGAGTGCCCTCTTATATGAGTAGGTTCTGGGTCCTACTCGGGAACTTGTGTTGAACTCACTGCAGCAGCCAGAGCAATCCAGTCATCCCACCAGAAACGAAGGTATGTGTACTGCGAAGAAGACGTGCTGATACTCCGAGACAGAAAACGTAAAACTGTGGCAGCTATGGTCATAGCAATCATGGCGATGACAAACGCCTTGTATCCTGGACTTCGGTCGGCATCGTCAGCCATACCTATCGAGGGTTCGGGACCCGAAAACCACTGGGGTGGGAATCAACGATTATTGCGAACTTGTCGCTGAACAAGACGGACTAAATCTCCTACACAAGCCAAGCCGAATCTCATAGTCAGCATTGCCATAAGTAGGATTCGACGCTTAGGAGGTATGTATGGAAGAAAATATGAAAATGATAGTGGAAAAACAATATTATCGTGGAGGATGTTCCATACCAGTATCACCGACCCGTCAGGGGCCCAATCATGAGAAGAAATGATCTGATAGCATGGGTACACACCGAATTGCAGAACCCTGCCTCCGACGTTGGATTGCTACTACCGGTAAAAGCCAGTGTCAGCCATAATTGCGCGTCGCTATTGTTGCTTTTGAGCTGTCGGCCAGTCAAGTCGTGATAAGCTGACGTGCTTACACGACGATCAATCCTCTAAATCCTGTGCCACTTAAGGCAGGCTGGGCCGGCGACTTGTACAGTGGCAGCGAGCGCCGACACGTTGTAAGACGCCGCTAAAAACGCCGACGCATCAAAGTAACTTGTATCAAAATTTATACCTATGCGAGATGGCATTGCCCCAATTTACCCTGTCCTCGCCCTACCCTTAGCTAAGACGATGGGAAACTCGCCTTATGAATACCGGAGGGGGGAGCATCGTTACCAACTGCAATCAAGAAGGTATTTAGTGGTCGGACCATTGAAACAAACCCTATGGCTAAGAGCAGGCCTAGTCACGCTTGTGATCTATATCCGCCTGAGTTTCACAGAACCACCATCGAAGGCAAATTTGGAATGTGGTGGCGCGTCTCCAAGGCTGCATAGCGGTGTCTCGGATACTGGCATGAAACAGAAAACCACCCGAACTATCTTTAGACGGTCATATGAGAGACATCCGGTCATGAAGACCACGCATTTTCGACGGACAGGAATCCGAAACCGAGCGGAGCAATTTCGAAGGCCTTGGCTACCTTAATTGCGAAAATCCACCAGTACCAGCTTCGGCGGCTACACAGGTCGTAGGACAAGCGAAGCGACAAGCCACACGGAAGACTTCGTGCCTACTTTGGAGCTCATATTGTTCGATAAACGCTTCCCGTATACAAGTTTCCGCCCGGAAAAGACGAACGCCATCTCTATGCTAAAAAAAAATAAAAAATTAAAAAAAAACGGGACTAGGTACCGTATCATCCAAGATCTGCCAACAAGCAAGCTTCTATTCGAGCCTTCCTTCTATTAACCGTCTAGAAAACTTAGATGGGGGTACCCTTGACGAGGAACGGATGCGCCTCCGTGTTGAAGACCCACTTGTTGTTGTGGCCGGCGTTGACCTGCCACTCCTCGTCGTCGGCCTGGATCAGGTAGCTGTACTTGAGGACCTCAGCGAACCAGAAGCTCTCCTGGAAGTCGGTGAAGCCGCCGCCCCCCGGAGCGTTCACGTCGTTGATGGAGCTGAAGCCGACGCCCGCGCTGCACGTCGCGTTGATGTTGAGGAACGCCTCCCACGCCCAGTCCTGGTACTTGGTGTCGCCCGTCGCCCGGTACGCGTAGTAGAAGCTCTCGATCACCTCCGGCCGCAGCACGTAGTCCCCGGCGCCCGACGGGATCCAGAACCCCGCCGTCGCGTAGAAGTCGCTCGACCCGCTGGGCGGCGGGCCGTTGTTGCTCGCGTTGGCCGGTAGCTTGTTGTCCTGCCAGTAGAAGACCTCCGGCCCGATGCCGGTGACCGTTGCGGTGTAGGTCTCGTGGCACGCCTCTACGAGGCCGATTCCGAAATCGATGTAATCCTGGCTGTTGAGCGTAAGGCCGCCGAGGATGAAGCTCCCTCCGTCGAAGCACGCGAGATGTGTAGAAACGAACGAGAGATCATTAGGTCCGTTGTACGCGGCGAGGAACGTCAACTCGGGCCGGCTGGTAGGGTGAGAAGCGAGGTACTTGATGCTCGAATCGGCAGCAGCGATCCACCGGTCCCTATACTCACCAAAACGGTCCTGGTCGTATACGAACATCTTGATCAGGTACTCGTAGAACGAGTCCGTCCCGCCGTTCCAGCCGCCGCTGGAATCGGTGAAGAGACCAGTGGTGATATTCACATCGGTCCCAATTAGTCCTGGGAACGGCTCCCCAACGTCAGGGTTGCGCACGTTCAGAAGATAGTCTTCAGCTACCTGCGTTAGGTTCGCGTACTTGTCGTTCCCAGTAATGTCGCTTAGGTGGGTCCACTCAAGCACCAGCGTGCCAATAGTGGCAATACCGTTGGTCGTGTCGTCGCCGACGGCGTATCCATCCGCGCCGTATACCAGCGTATTTATCGGCACCCCACTAGGAGTAACAAAGGTCACGCTAAGAATATCTGCCAAGCTGATAGCTTGCTGCAGAATCTTGTCCACTGAAGTCTGATCCGTAACATAGTCGCTCAGAGGGCCAGTCAGGAAATCATATGCTATCAGAGTTGTGAGCAGAAAGACTAATCTGGCACCTCCTGACCAAACTTACCAGAAAGAAGACCTCCCAAGTAACGGATGGTTGTCTCAAATACAGAAACAGACTCCGAGCCGGGGACGGTGGCGCTGAAGTCAATAGTCTGGATATGGTCCACGATCTGGGTGATGACTGCCTGGTTTTCCATGACCAAAGCGGTAGAGATGGCGTCGACCGCACTAGCCCCCCACCCGTTTCTAGCATTGAGGTTAGTTCATGTCCTGAGCGTCTTCCTCATATCCACGCACCGATCATTCTGCGAGGTCTGTGAGATAGGCCTCAAAGTGTCGTTGGGGAACGCGTATTGGTAGTATCCATCCCAGGAGCGCTGGAATGCCTCCTTCACAGCAGCTTGCCTATCGGGATGAGATACATAGGAAGGTTGGGCGAAGACCGGCAAGGCACAGGTCAGAATGGCGCCAGCAAATCTAGATGACACCATGATTAAGCGGGAGGTAGCCAACTACTACTATATGCCGCTTGGGGGATACGACAGAATGAACCGTCCGACTGAGCCTTCAGTAGATCAAGTGGCTAAGGTCGAAGAGTAAGGAAGGGATAAGGTGGGCGGGAATAAACTCTAGTCTTATAAAGCCGAGTATTGGGATCACATATCTGAGCCACCGGGTACCGAGCGTCCGGATGGTCACAATCTACTGGCAGAATGTGGATATCTCCCACATGCATTCATATTCCCTGACTGATGACGGGGACCCTTCGCGGGAGACAAAGCTTGGCCTGAAGGCAATTCAACATGACAGGGATCGGTGTGCTGGTCGACATGGTGTGTGGCCTGGTAGCTTTGAACCCATGCCGGGCTAATGTTTGTTTGCAGATTGCCTGTATGGTAAAGTAAGGCATGGCGGCGTTGCGGCTCGCGAGTTTATTGGGGGCGCGGGTTTTCTGGCGCGTACAGCTGCCCGACCCTTCACCAAGACAAGGAAGATCGTGGAGGGTTAAGGGTCGCTGCAATGCAACACTTGTGATCACAGAGCTTTAGCACGGGGATCCCCAAATCTCGACTAGATAGACCATGTGGCATAAGCCGTGCCTCGTTACAGACAGCAATAGCTCATATGACGACCTAGACACGCTCTGATCAAGATGAGAAGCTCATTCGGCAACGGCAGGAAACGTTACAGGTAGGAATGCCATCGCGGTGTCTTGTCTCCTAGGTAATGCATACCTATTTGGAGGATATCAGTAGTCAGGCATGGATGACCTTCCAAAAATAGAAATGGATCGGCAGATGCAACGACTTATCCAAAGAAGCAAGATATGGGGCAAGGAAGGGGGTACATTAACGGGCCGCGATAAATGGCAAGGCAAGGCAATGGAGCATTTCCAAGTTTATGTCTTGTGACCAAGACACAAGAAAAGCTAGAAAGATTTAACGGAATATTGTGACGGCATGTCTAACACCAAGGAACCTAGAGCATGAGCTAGACAAATGAAGTGAGAAATAAGCTGTTGGCTATCACCGGGGCAGGGCGGCTAGATTCTTCAAGATCCAACGTTACTGGACGAGAAATGTCCTGACAGTACCCCCTAGCCCCCAACTAACGAAATTAAGCTCCGGTACCTTACCCCAAATTTAGAGATTAGGTTCGGTACCTGTCCCTTTATCTAAGTGCCAGAGTGCGTGCGGGGGAGGCCCATGTGAAAAGAAGAAAAAGCGCCGAGATTTGAGAGCTTCGGTTCCTCGCAGAGACTGATGACGATGCGACTCTCTCTGCTGCGGGGTTACGCATAGGTCATGCTAACAATACCTATTGAGCACACGACGTATCGTATATGCATCATAGAGGTAAGGCGGCATGTGTGGTGGCTTCGAACACTTTGTACTCGTCGGAGATATGGAGATATGTATGAACGCCTTTGTCTATCCCGACCTGCTTTGGCTGCGAGAGGACATCCCACGACGTCATAGTCCGGGGAATTTTTGACAAATTTCTAACATATCGAAATTTCTGGCCTGTCCCGACCCAAAGGAGCGGCAAGGCTAACACTAGACCTGGCAATAGACCTGGCAATAGACCTGGCGAGAAGCAGCTATCGTCTAAAGTTCCGAAGGAATCAACAAGCAAGCTGAGCTAGCACGTCGGGGGTCCAACTGATCCTATATTTGTGCACCGTCAAGCACCGCGCCTCCGGATCAGATATATGGGGAAGGGGGACGCCACAGCCCCTGACATACTGACCCGCTGAGTGCAGGTATACATAGTATAATCCTGTACGCAATTATACGGGAACATGCATCAGTAAACATATGCTCCCTTGTTTGATGCTTGTTAATTTACGACACTATCGTATATCCCGGGCCGAGACTGTAAATAGTCGAGGTAACAAATATCGGGCATTTCGCCTAGCTCACCTAAACTAGGCAGGTATCATCCCTTATCCCTGAGCTTAGCGAGCGCCGCAGCTATTCCATCACTCAGCTTTTCTTCCTCACGTGCTTTGGAAGCCGAGCTAGACGCTTGCGCATGCTCCTGCGCCATCGTCTTCTTTGACTCTTCGATAGCCGCCGCTATGGCTGCTTCTTCATCATACTCATCAGTGGCCGTATCCCGGACCCGGCGCTCCGTTGGCTTGGTAGACCTCGGCCGCGGTTGCGGCGTGGCGCTATCTCGAGACAGGCTCGCCGTTAGACTCGGCATGTCCCTAAGTGGCACGCGACTCAGCGGAATAGCTTTGTCAACAGCGGTGCTGCTCTCGCTTTCGACGAGGCGCCTCTTCGCGGCGTGTTGGACTCGGAACGGCTCCTCCACGACGCTACACCATCTCTTAACCTTCTTCTCTCCCCATCCACCAATGACGGCAACTTGTTCAGGGTCGGCGTTTATGGCGTTCTTCAGACTACCAAACGCGCTGACGAGTGATATCGCATCGGCCTTATTAATACCCCTAGGCACCGTGACAAATTCGACGAGCTTTTCAGGATAACTTGTAGCTTGTTGCCCCTTGATGGCGCCGAAATTCGCGTGCTCATAGGATTTATATAATTCGAGGTATCTTGCTGCCTCAGCGGCGGACCAGCAGAGAATAACGGTGACGTTATTGATGAGAGAAGTCTTGGAGAGTTCGCGCAACGAGTCTTCGTGGTTGGGAATATCGACCATGGTTAGTAAGATGCGCAGATTGTATTTCCCTTGTAGATTGCGAATTCGCGTATATACGTATTCGGGGTGCAGTCGATGGTATTTTAGACTCAAGAACAAGGCGCATGTCGTTAGTCCCAGCCCGTAGTCGGCTGGTATATCGCTGTATTCCCATGGCACAGACCGAAGGGACGCCAGCACAGGATTCCCCTTCTGACGCGGTGAAACCAATATCGAAGAACCGGAAGAACGTTGCGGAAGAGCTTGAGGCGTGGGCTGCACGATCTTAGGCCCTGTGGAGCTCGACGACGATGGTGGTGGCTTGTCTAACCGTTGAGGCGTGGGTTGTTGTATTCTTTGGGGTGTCGGTTGCTGTATTTTCTGGGGAACTGGCTGCTGGATGCGACTTGTAGGTTGGCTTAAACTGGCTGCATTCGCAGAGGATGCCAATGCAGAGAGAAACTCTTCATCTGCGCCGAAGTCGTCATCGTCCATCTTGACGATGAATGTAGGAGGAATGACCTTCTAAGCTCCGAAAGCCGATGCAATACCTAACTCACCTAGGTCATGGCTTCGCTAGCCTTAGTCCGGCTTAGCGTTGAGATGGAGATCTTAGCGGGGACAATCCCTTGAATGTTGTCCCCTACGCCACAGCAACCCCACCAAGCCACACATCCGTCAATTGCCTACGTCTCAGACACAGTTACCCCTTATTGAATTACCAAGACATCTATTCTGTTCAATTCTCTTTAGCCTGTAAACCATAGCAAGTAAACGGATATGAATGCATCAACAGCTGGCTGTTGAGAGCCGCACTCTTCATTTTCACTCATTGACCATTCACTATTGGACGCCCTGGGACACGTCCAGCTAAAAAAAAATTGTTTGCTTCTGTTGACTTCGCTCTCATTTCCAGATTCTCATCATGTCACCGCGGAAACAACCGTCCAAGGGGCCGTCCAAGGCCGTCGGCAAGAAACCCCCCGAGACGAAGGAGGACTTCGAGGAGGAACTCAAGTTGCTGGCGGGCCAAGCCAAGGAGGAGACATGGACAAACTGGGCAGCGCAGCAGGGCATCGTCTATGGGAAGGCCTTAGCACTCATCGCGCTCATGGCCGTTTACGCCAACGTCTCCCTGCTAGCGCTATCGCCAGTGTACGGCCAGATCGCCGCAACCAGGTTGCATCAAAGAGTACTATGGTCGGCCTTATTCGTGGGCTGGGGTGCCAATATCGTTCTTAGACGAGTCCTACCGGTGAAGACGATCACACTACTGCCCCTGGTCGCCGCATATATCCCCATGGCGCAGTTCTTCCTATTCCAGGCAAGTGAGACTTTCGGGGCGCATCTGGGACCCGCCATCACCGAGGGCCTGACGCTGTTCCCGCTAGTCGTGCTTAGCACGGCGTGTGTTGCCGACGTCCTCGAAGACGCCGATCTGAGCGGCCTACCAAAAACCATCGCCGGCTCCGCGCCGGGCCTAGGCTCCTATGCACTCTACAAGTTCATCGAGAAAGACTCGATGCGTCAGCTGATTGCCCAAATAGGCAAATCAGTAATGCAGACGCGTGTAGGCTGGGAGCTGGTATTAGCTTCCACTTACAGCATCATGGCCCGATCGAAGCTCCTCGCCTGGGCTATTCCGGCTATTGTACATGCTGCTTTTTATAATACCCATCTTATAACGCCAATGGCTACTGGTTCACTGAATTCAACTCTCCACGCCAGCGGATGGTCGATAGTGGATCGAGGGGAGTCGATGACTGGCTACATATCAGTTCTGAATAATCACCAAGACGGTTTCCGGGTCATGAGGTGCGACCACAGTCTCCTCGGTGGCGAATGGACCAAGTTTCCCCGGAAGATAGTTGCAGAGCCCATATACAGCGTTTTCACGCAACTTGAGGCTGTACGCCTCGTCCAAATTCCAGATAAGGCACCGGATAGCAAGGCGAAGGCCTTGAATATGTAAGCATATAGTTAACTACCGCCCAAGTCGTGGTGACTAATCTGGACACAGCGGTCTTGGAATTGGGACCACCCCGTCAGCATTAATAGCTCACGGCATCGATACGACGATTGTGGAGATCGATCCCATGGTCTATGAATTTGCCAAGAAGTACTTCGGGTTGCCATTGAACCACACAGCTGTGATCCAAGACGCCATTTCTTGGAGTCAAACCAATAAGGACGCCCTCCACGAGAACTACGACTACATCGTCCACGACGTGTTCACTGGTGGAGCAGAGCCGATACCTCTATTCACTGACGAATTCTTGGCAAGCCTAAAGCATATGTTGAAGCCAAATGGTGTTATTGCTATCGTAAGTTGTACTGCTGTTGACCGACCTTTAAGTCATGAACTGATGTAGAAGTAGAACTATGCCGGCGATTTCACGCTGCCCCCACTCGGCATCGTCATGAATACTATCAAGGAGGTCTTCCCATCATGTCGAGTCTTTAGGGAAGGAGAGCCCCCTTCAGCAGAGACGCTTGAAGAGACGGGGCGCGACTTCGACAACGTCATCGTATTTTGCACCAAGACGGGCGAGAAGGTCAGCTTTAGAGAGCCGAAGGAAGCAGACTATCTGCAGAGTCTAGCTAGGAGGGCTTTTCTCCTCCCCAAGCACGAAGTAGACGTATCGATCTTCTCCCCAGACGCGGGGATCCTTAGAGTAAACGAGACGGAGAAACTGGCGGAGTGGCATGACAAGAGCGCCCTCGGCCATTGGGCCGTTATGAGGACGGTCGTGCCGAGCCATATTTGGCAGAATTGGTGAGCGAGAGCTCTATATGCGTGCTTGTAGCAAAGAATCATGTAGCACAAGGGTAATGTTATTGCATAGGCGATGTAAACCTTTGAAAACAGTTTGTCGAACTGCCATCGACCATGAACATATGTTGATATTGACAAGCTACTGCGATACATATGAATAAGGGGGCAAGAGCCGTTATGATAGCTGTCAGTAAAAGTACGATTTCGGGAATTGATGCTACCACTATTTAGACGGTATCGTACAGTAGCAGGCTCCCAGTGTAGACAACCCGTAAGGCAACTCGATTCAAATTGTGCCATAATCCCTCCCCACGTCCCGACGTCGTCCCGGTATCCCAGAGCAACGGCGGCCCTAACTACCAAACCTTCCGCACCTTACCCGACCAAAGGGTTATGTACCATAATTAACGTGCCCAAACCAAACGGATAAGCTGGGGTGGTCTAATGGTTATGACGCTGGAAGGGCGACTGACCCAAGTATTCACTGGATCGCTAAACCGCGGATGCCAGGCACCATATAACGAGTGTGGATGCCAATCACAGCGAAGAGATCTAGTGGATACTACGGGCTCTTGCTCTACCGGAGATGCCAGTTCGAATCTGGCTCTCGGCAATAATGATTTTCTTTTCTTTTTTTTTTTTCCTTTTTCCCCTGCAGGTTATCTTTTGCCCTTAGTAACACCATCATGCCTCATGATTGTAGCCTTGCCTACCTCCTAACGCTCCTACTCTCGCATAAATGTCCCTACGGTAGACACCGAATTCTCGATCGATTTACGCTTGTGCTCGTACAATCCCAAGCTATATCATGCTGCATTAGGTATCCTCCCTTTGGAAAGACCGCACAACCCAACCCAACCAGGAGAGTCAAACGGCCATGTGGCCTGAAGCAGCATGCGGCAGCACGACTCGATGGAATATGTAGTCTATTAAAGAATTAAACTGCAACGACGTCTCTCGCAAAGCCAAGAGCGCAGATCTGGCTCAATGCCTACCTCCCAAAGCGAAAACAAACAGCCGCAACAAAAAAAAAAAAACCCCCCCCAAATCAGTCATCATGCATCGCCTTCTTCGGCTGCATCGGCTTCGTCGCCGCCTCCACGGCAGCATCCTTCGCGTCCCGATTGAAGTCCGCCCTGAACTCCTCGAGATACCCGGGCACCTGCCGCAGCCTGTTGTACGGCCCGGGCAGCGGCTCGCCCATGGTGTAGTGGACCGGAACGACGCCGGTCCAGACGCGGTCCAGCACCGCGTCGTCGTCCCTGTCGGGCCCGTGGTCGTTGGGCATGCCGCTGCGCACCTTGGCGCTGCCGGCGCTGACCCGGACGCGCAGCACGCTCGTGCTCTGCATCTCGGCCGCGTTGGGCGGCACGCGCGTGTGGCGGTAGCGGTCGCGCGCCACGCCGTTCGTGATGAGCTCCATGGCGTACAGCTTCTCGTCGGCGTCGGTCACGAGCGCCGCCCGCCCGAACAGCACCGCCGAGCGGTAGTTGTAGCTGTGCGAGTTGGGCGTGAGCGCGAGCACCAGGCCGTCCAGGTGGCTGGCGGCCACGCAGACCGGGAGGCCCTCCTCCTCCTCCGCCGCTCCCGGGGGCGCGCCGCTGCCGCTGCCGCTGCCGTTGGCGCTGCGCGACATGTTGATGATGCGCGAGGACACGTAGCCGTGCAGGTACAGCTCGAGCACATCCCCGGTGTCGGCGCTGGGACGCGCGAAGGAGCCCATCTGCCCTATCATGGGGAGAATTGCTGGGAAGGGGGAGTTGGGGACTGCGAAGGAGACATGGACGATGGGACAGGTGTTGACGATGCCGTGGATGGTCTCCAGGGCGTAGGAAGCTCGCGGAGGGTTAGTTTCGTGGACCTAAAATAATAGCTAGAGACTCTTTACCTCTCGAGTCATACCGGTTGACCTTGCTATAAGGCTGCGTAGGATATTCCAAGTCGACGGAGGGCATTTTGGAGGACGGTTTGCACTTGCTCTAATCTAGATGGATGCTCGGGTGACTCAGACTACGGAGGAAGTAAGGGAAGTGCTCTGATTTATACACTCTCGTAACAGCCATGAAATTCAACTTCTATATCCGCCTCGGAAGGATCTCAATGGGAGTCATAGATCAAGTCAACCGTTCGCAACCTCTTGCTGGGTTTACATCGAAGCCCACTTAGTTACTTACGCCTTTCGGCGAGTAACAGACGGGCCTGGGATGTTGATATCAAGGCTGCAAGGTGCGAATAGGAATACAAATGGGAAGCAGATGATTGGTCTTGCTGATACGTAGGAGTTAGATCGGTGGAGACGATCTGGAGGACGCAACTTGCTTAGTCTGCCATTGGAAAGTCCATCCGACGGCTTTGTCTATCAAAGACGACATCCACAGGTGTTGGCGCCAATGTGTGCATCCGAGTCCGAGCAGCCGAGTCAGATCACAAATCACAAATTACAAAGCCGAAAGGACGCCTCCTCGGCAGCTCGGCAGCTCGGTAGGTAATCGGAGTGGACCCCGCAAAGCCACACTCAAAGCCACAGCACACTCCGATTGCCGATCAGCCACAATTGAAGCTTCAAAGCTCCACCAAAAACTTCATCGCATTTAGCAACGCATCAAGATCGCGAATACTCGCACCGCAATTCTTCGTTCGATTGGAACTCGAAGCTCGCCCTCGGCCACCCTCTACTACAAAATGGCCAAGAAATGTAAGTCTCTCTCGCACCCATGAAATTGCTAGCCCGTCTATGGTGTTACAACTCTGCTGCTTACACTCGGTGCAGCCAAGACCCGCATGATCCCGGTCCGCCTGCTGTCCATGGCCATGACCGGCTTCTTTTATTCCTTCACGCGTCCGCGAGCGTCGCGGCCCATGAGCATGCTCAAGTACGATCCTGTCGGTACGTCTTGGAATTCCTTGTCTGCTGGTAGAGGACGGTGGTGATCGCGCTACACGGGCGAGAGGGACAGCTTCTATTGGCATAGACTCGGCTAACTCACCTTCTTTTAGTACGGAAAAAGGTCCTCTTCCTGGAACAGAAGCGGAAAAAAGGGAGATAGTTGAGGCGCGCGTCTCGCGTATTATACGATACATCACCCCACGGCCAACAGAGCCTCGATTGTCCTCGAGAACCCCTACTTCTCTATTGCGACGTGTTAGATATGCAGGAGAGTCGGTCTGGGCTAGATCCCCCGTGGATGCTATCAGTCTTGTGTACATATACCTGTACTATACTCGAGATCCAGAATCATCTCATCATAGAATGGGATTGGCAAAGATTCACGATGCATTCATTAGATGACACAAATTGGAAGTAAATATGGATTACTACAATAACCACGCCCTTCTCGGCTTCTTAGCAAAGATCAAGTCGACTCCCACTCCCCGAGATAGCATCCTTGACTAGACTTTCAAGCAAAGCTCAACATGAAAAACACATCTCCGCACTTTGAGATAGTGAACAGCTATCATCTCAGCAAATTCTCCTAAGTATATTAGAAGCAAAGCAATCTGTGGCAAATTGCCATGTCGTCGATGAGTCCACCACTTCATATCAAGTCTTATATCGCGATGCCGGTCTTGGAGGGCGTCTTGGGACGTAGTTTAGTCGTCTTCATCTGACGCTGCTAGTGTCTGCGAAGACGCAAGCGACAACTGGCTATTTGACCTACTCCCCCTGAGGCTCGATAACCCGTAAGTGACTAGCCCTGATAGTCTTCTCTCAATGGGACCGCCGCGCGATGAAGTTGCCTGAGGCATCTGGGTAGTCTCTCGATCTTCCGGCTCCTGAGCTGGAAAGTATTCAGTCATAGAGCGAGCTAATTTGGTTCCTGGCGTATGATACGACACCTCGTCGGGCTGCTGATTGACTTCTGATGTCCGCTGTCGTTTCATGGGGGGCTCCTCGGCATCTTGCACGAATCCCAAGGGATCGGATGCTCCGTCAGAAGTTGCTCTTCCTACAGTGGCGTCGCTCTTGTGGCCACTAGAGGAGCCAACTTGGGTTGCATCTTCCTGCTCCTGGCTTGTTCCCAGGACAGACCCTGATACGAGTCGATTGTACAAGCTGCGAGCATTGGGAATTGGCTTTGAACCACGTTTCGCTATCTTTCGCTTCGGTGGCGGCTGTAGTTCTTCTGGCATTTGGGAATCAATTTCAGCTCCGGTCGCTGTTGCTTCCAACTCTCCCGATGCACTTGGAGTCTGCGATTTCATGATACCTCGTGGTGGTACCGACTGTCGTCTAGCATTTCTTTCTTGTTCAATAGACACTGGGGATGCGCGATCATCATCGATAGCCGGGGATTTCACCATGACCTTTCGCTTGAGATTTTGCGACTCCACGAGCAGGTGATCAGTGCTGTTCTGCTGACCATTAGTCGGATTGGACTTGGTCTTAGACGGCGTAGTCGTGCCGTCGTTTTGCTGGGCTTGTTTAGCGGCCACCGCTGCTTTTGTATTCGCCAAGTGCACCTGGTGATATTCCACCGTTCCTGATATCTTTCTCTGCATCTCTGTTAGCTTCGTCAACTCGCTACTCATCTGTTTCGCGTTTGGTTGCTCTTTTGCTAGCCGCTGTAGCATCTGTTGCATCTGGCCGATCGCATCCCGATCGCGTGACCACTGCTCAAGTCTCTCTTGCAAGGCCTCTCGTTGATGCTCAGATTCCTCTAAGTCTGCTTTCAGCTCAGTTATCGAAGTGTTTGCAGCAGCAAGTTCGCCAGTAATGTGACGAATGTCTTCGCCAATATTCAGTCTGTTCTCGGCTTCTACAGCTTGCCGCGAATTGACGAGCTCTTGCTCAAGCTGCGCCCGTTCCCTACCCGCTTCTGCTTGGAGCTGCCTCTCCTTTCGTTCATGCTCTTCTCTGAGCCTTTCTGTTTCTTCGGCAACGGCACGCGATATGGCTTGGTTTCGTTCCCGGGCACTGTATTCGATAGCCTGTGTGTGGCTTTGACGCTCATTCTGAATTTGTTCCTCCTTGTCTCGAAGTCTGCGCGCCTGCGTTCTCAGCTCTTCTTGAGTGGCCGCGAGATCTTTCTCAAACCCAGCTACTGCTGCGTCTTTCTCGCTTAGATGAGTTTGCAGAATACCCAACTGGCTCTGGAGCTCTAGCTGCTCTTCTAGTTTATCTTGAACTAGAATACGCGTCTGGTTGAGTTCATCTTGCAGATTTTGGATTTGGTGCACTTGATCCCGAACAGTCGTGTCAGCTTCGCTTGCCCTAGTTTGCCATTCTGCAACATTCTTCGCTTCGCTCATCCCATCAGAGATACCGTTACATAGAATCCGGATTTGATCCAAATTGTCGCTCAGGCTTTGCCGGTCATTAAGTGCGGAACTGTGAGCTGACTGTGCAGAAATCTGTATTTCTGCTACAATTCTACGAAATGATTAGCGTCTGAAGTCCACAGGAGTCTTTGGACACTTACGCATTGACTGTGTCGTTGTGAACTCCTCTTAGACTCTCCTCCAATGCTACATAATCAACTGTTCTCGATTTCGCCTCTGCCAAGTCCGTCAGGACTTTATCGATTCTAAAAGGTATCAGCAAAGCTCTCGTTTAATAAGAGAGAGGGTCCATACTTTTGACCCTGTTCCTGGATACGTCTGTCTGTCTCATCGGCTTGCTGGCGATCCCGATTCAGCTTCTCTAGAAGCTCTCGATTCTGTGCAGCTACCGACTGTAGTGATTGCTCATTCAGTTTGTGAGACTCCGCTAGCTGCTCGAGGAGACTCGCAGCGTGGTCTCTTTGACGTTCTAGTTCTTGTTCACTCTGCCCTAGCTTCGCTTCGAGTGACTCGATGGTCTTGTTTACTAACGTAAGTTAGCATCGGCGTTATACTGTGACGTCTTGCTTAGCTTACGCTCGTCAACTTGTGTATGGACACCATTGGCAACCGCGACAACTCCTTGATTGATCTCGGCTCTAACCAGCTCCACCCTTGCGGTGAACTTCTCTACAGAGTCCTTCTGGAACTGGCTCTCTTCTTTGATTTTTGCAGTCGTCTCTTGGAAGTGTTGTCTGCATCTCAAGAAAAGCTGCTGTTGTTCATCAACGGCATCGTTCAACCGAGCTCTACACGCCCTCAGCTTATCTTCCAGCTTCTTGCGCACAGCGGAAGCTGCAGCTATTTCGTCATTGACTGCCTGGCTCTGTGTACGTTGTTCCTCCGTCTCTTTTGACAGGGTGTTGATAGTTTGGTCGCGAGCCTCGATGGCAATGCGGTATTGCTCAATGGTCGATTTGCAATCTTTGATATACTCCTCTTGCATGCCCATTTTCCTCTCCCAGCGATCAAGAAGCTTCTGGTTGTACTCACAGTTCTTATTCCAGGCTTTTGAGAAATGCTTCAGATTGAGGTGATACTGTTCACGAAACGGAGTTTCTCGGTGACGAATTTGAACTGGGGTACGTGGTTTGGAAATGTTGGAGACTTGAGAACGCGGTCTTGATGTAGTCGCCCCTCCACCCAAGCATCTTCCAGGGATGGGCCGTGTAAGGCTCTGGATCTTCTGTTGTTTAGCTTGAGGATGTGTCTTTGAAGTACGCTGGACATCGCCGACATGAGAATCCTCTAGTAGTTCTTCAAGCGTTTCAGACGACCCACTAAAACGTGAGGACTGCTTTCCCTCGATGGAGTCGGCGTTGCCAGGTCTATCGAGCGCTCGTGATGGTTGATATTGGGCTTTACCTGAAGATGACAATCGGGATTTCGCAATTAGTGCTCGAGAATGAGGCGATAGCTGCGCAAGAGCCCTCTGGCGGGTATCCACGATGGATTTTGGGAGTGTAGAATTGGCCAAAAGAGAGCGAGAAGGTATATTCTTCCTCATGTTGGAACGTGGAGACTGGATCTCATCTGGAAAAGGGAGGCCAGGGGTATTTCGGTTGGAGATCGAATCTGGTTTGTCGATATTTTCAGATGGGGGACTAGTATGGACAGCCTGCTTCAGACTTCCCTGGGATTCCACCGCGGCCTCAACTGCGTTGATTCCTCTAGACTCAACCCCAGGATCTGGCACGTCATCCTTGTAGGTTTTCGGCTGCAGAAGCTCTTGTCGCCTGGCAGACTCAGCGGGCCCGTAGTTCAGGACTGATTGGTACGCACTCTGCGTGTTAGGCACGGATTGAAGGGATGAGTTCTTCTGCCGACCGGTTGAATTGTGGAACGCATGACGAGTAGGTGGAGGTCTGTCGAATTGGATTCCAGCCGCGATATCTTCCGTGGTCTCGATTGTTGGGAGGACGAAGTAGGAGCTACTACCCTGTTGAGTTGGATACGAATGATTTTCCTGCGCCATAGCGAGTATTTTGATTGATGAAGACAAAATGGCAGAAGATGGAGGAGTAAATGAGTCAAAGGTGGGCTCTGAGTTAAATCAGAGTTTTTCTGGAAATGAAAAATTGGAACCTGGGCCGTTCCTACCTCTGATCTCGATGACTGGTGATACTTCTCGTGGTCTCATGATACATCCTAAGAAGGCGCTCCCTACGTAAATTAATTTCATATTAAGCAGGTACCTTGCGTATGTGCTATTGGCACCTACCTAACGTACCTAGGTATATGCTGTAAAGGGAATGTGAGGTCTTGACTACCATTGCATTGACATTTAGGTACCCGATATTTCGAGTTGGCTATAGATCACCGTAGCTTAAAGTATGTTGACGACTGAAAATTGCGTAGACTACGTATCCGTTGTCAGGGTGTTAGCCTTGGCTGACTGGGTAGGACGACAGGCCCGTTGGTTAGTAGGGGAGAGAGACGTGACAGGAAATTGGGAGGATAATGGGGATACGGGGGATAGACTTCTTTGTTCTTGCCTCCTATATATACTAACAGTATTGTTGTTTTCTCGTCGCTTGGTCGGCCTCGGGACATTTACACACCTATCTTGTAGGTATATAAATAATATAACTCTACCATATGTACCTAGGTACATAGGAGGTATGTAACTACAATTGACAGAGACAATAGTTATTGGAGCGAGCAAAGTGTGTATGTCTATATCTACCAGATATTCATCTGATATATTCGGTAGATACTTATCTAAGCCGAGGCTGGTGACTCAACAACACCGTGCCCTCTTGTTCAAGGCATGACCATATCTGATAGAGTAGGATTCGGAAAGCAGAATGGGATATTTTAAATGCCCACGCTGTACTATCTCCGAGGGTCGAATAATTCACGTCTGTGGGATCTAGAACAAGGCGAGAATACAGGTCAAATATTGAATGTTTTGCATGTAGTTGGGTGCTTACGCCAAACCTGGCACAGCATCCTCGGCCGCAGTGTAACCGCCATCCACGGATTGTTGTTGCTAAATATAGTACAGCATCGGCACGTTTGAGATCCGGTTGCGATAAATAGGATCCGAGTAGTATTTAAAGAAAATCAGTCAGCAATTGAATGGTAGCTGGTGCTCGCATATGAGGCCTGATTCAAAGAAGGCCGGGAAAATGACCTGCATGGAAATCGATGCTTTTTCGAGACTAGATACGTACGTAACACTTCTGATCTAAAATTGGTAGGAGGTGGCTGATAATATCTCTTATACCGTCAGAAACAATAATATCTCCATCGCGGCTAGTTGGCGATAAGATCTTTGGAGTATCGCGAAGTCGCGTCAAAACGGTAGCGGTTACATCATATTCGAACCGACGATGTTGGTCATGCGTGTAATCGCAGGTGTTTTGGGTCGCGCTAATTCTCTCTTCTGTACCTAATGGAGGTATACATGCCTTGCAGGCGGCAAATGAGACCGGCCATGGTGAGCTCGTTGGTCGCTTATAGAATCTCTCCTGCTCGCGGATGCGCGCAACACAAGACACTACTAGCGGCTGCAGAATCGCCTATCTGGGCGACCCTGAAGGTCATTGCAATAGAGTGCAAAACAGGTGAGCTAAGCTGTAGATGGCTAGATGATAGACGTTCTAATAGACTACCCGAGACTACTTCGTGATGGACTTTCTTCAACGAATTATTGCTAGACTGCAAAGAAAAAAGCTTGGGTGATAAATGTGACAAGCTGCTGTGCTTGGTGGTTGAGAAAAGCGGCACCCATGCTGCGACCCCCTGTCGTTGAGTGCTGATTGGTAGAACGACAAGGGGTAAAGTCTGAAAGCGCCCTTGGTTAAGCGCTTCGAAAACTGCAGCCACCAATGACATGCTGGGACGATCTAAATAGAAGAGATCTTATGCTTGATTCCGATGTGAAATTAGGTAGGACCCAATAGGGACGTAGCGAAGTACCGGGATCCCAGCGACTTCAATTGCCAGACGTGCGTCAAGCCACTAGGAAGGCCAGGTAGTCTACGAGGTAGTAGACGAGACGAGGGTCCTACCATACAACCATACAACCATACACCCACCATGCATAACCTGTCACATCATTGGGATATCCTCGACGGAGTGCCATCTCCAAGCGCCTCAACCGGGGCCCCCCACCGGTAGCAAACTCATTCATAAGTAGTAAAGGCCCTCGTGTGGCGTGATACAAATCCTTGTTTTCCATATTCTTTTCAGTTCTGTACCGTACGGCTGGGTGAGGTTTGCTCATAATCTTCAGCGGTCGTCCCACGTCGTCCCACCAAGAACCAGAGAGCCGGCTCCCACTCACATACAGTACATACTATTCCTTTCGCTAGTGCAAGTCACTATGGCAACTTCTACTTCCGACTCATTCCCTCTGGCCACCGACGAGCCTTACAACGCCGGCGGTGACAGCGGGCCCGGCTCGATTAGCTCCGACGGTAGCATCGACGATTCGGCTGGTGCATCTGGGAGCAGCCCCGGCGTCGTACAAATTTCCCACGGCGCAATAGTCGCAATAATAGTGGTCGTCGCCGTCGTATGCGTGCTTGGTAGTAAGTCTCTCGACCCCATGCTATTGAACTTCATCATACTAACATGGCCAAGTCTCTACTGCGGTACTCTTCTACTTGGCTAAGAAGAGGGAATGGAAGGTTAGAGAGAGCATCCGGCGTTCGGCAAGGAAGGTGGTTACTGCTCTCACACCGCGCCGGTCCGAATTTCCAAAGTCAGTTAAGGAATCTGGCAAGTCATCCAAGGGCCGTGTTCGCTTAAACGATGTACCACCAACCCCAAGACTGCGACAGGAAGACATCGAGAAGGGGTTGGCACAGTCAAGCATTCGGCAGAGCCCAGAGGGAAGAAACAAGAAATGGACGAGGAAGTGAGCTGCAACTACCTGCCATCTGGCACGGGCTGGCCAGGGATGGACGGATGCTTAATGCGGGTTGGATTTCGGTATATACCGGTGGAGCCGAGTATAGTTGAATGACTTTCCCTCACGATTGATCCAAGGAGTTACGGGAGAGCGAGCGCAACTAGTCCTTTAAATCTGTATGTATAGTATATAAATCGCTTGGGTATCAAAGTCGCCTAAAGACATTGCCGCTGGCACTTCGCCGCGAGTCGGTTCGCCTATCCTTTGCCTGTGGCTTCGGGGCCTCCTCAGTCTTCTTTCTCCTTGACTCTGGGACAAATGTGACCTGCCTCTCTCCAACTACATCGCCACGAGCCTTGCTAATCCGACCTGACCTCTGAGCCCTGGAGCCAAGAGATGTGTCTTTCGACGGACGGCTATTGCCTTGGTTAGACGTTCTAACATGCATAACCATCTCCCTTTGTGCGCCTCTTTTAGGGACCGCTTCATCGTTGCTTTCGTCGGTATTGCTTGCGTCATCCTCGCTCTCGTCAGATGATTGCCCGCCCTGCCGGGCAACGGTCGCACCAGTGTCCGGGTCGACCTTGGTGCTTGGGTTGATAACCTGGAATTCGCGACTAGTCTCGTCGATCTTGAATTCTTCATCCTCGAACAAACGGCTGAATCGGTCATCACCAAGTACACCAGCCTTTGTATCAATCTGCGCCCTCTTTTCTTGTCGTTTGAGGAGCTTGTCAACTAATTTTTGGTTGACCTTCACCTTCTTGTTTCCACGGATTCGGCTGGCCCGTTCCTTTTCGACCTTCTCCTTAATGCGCTTGGCACGTTCCTCTTCCACAGCGTATGGATTGGCGATCAATCGAGCTTGCTCGTACAGTTTTGAAGCCACGAAATATCCGTGCATATATGGACGGAGTAGGTTGGTCTTGCCAATCAGATGTGCCAGGCTGAGAGACTTCAATTCTGGTAGTGTCAAGAACTTGAAATTGTCGTATTGGTCGGTGCTGACCTCCTCGGCCATCTCTTCGACCATGTTATCAAGGAATGAGCACCACCGCGGTGCAGATCCCAATTGCGGTATGAAAAAGCTGTGCATAGGTTTGCCCTCATTTGCTGTAAGAATCATTCCAGTGTTTTTGCACCAGGTGACAAAATTTATGTCGACCAGAGGCTCTACTGAGGTCCAGGTCTCGCCATCAAGCTCGTCCCATATCTTGATCATCTGCTTATCGGCAGACAGGACCTTCTTCTCCTGTGAAGACGTGGTCAGATGTATAAGATTTTTGATTGGGAATCCGGGACCGTGATCTTTTTGTAATAGGGGTTTCGGGCTTCGAAGATCGAAAAGCTTGATGAGACCGTTCGACGTGCCGGTTGCCAAAGAGAGACCTGAAGGACTGAAGTCTAGAGCCGTTATTTCCCCTTCCTGGCCGCCGAGAATGGCTACTCGAGATTTAGATCGTGAATCCCAGAATTCGACGGAGCCAATAGAAGTTCCAAAGGCTAATAGATTGTGACTGTTCTCAGCAATTGCTGCAGTATTGACACTTCCAACGCCGATACTTCCCTGCAAGCCAGTCTCAACGCCTTCGTCGGTACCGACATCGATTTGGAATGACTTCATGAACCTTCCGATTTCGAGGTTCATTCGAAAAACTTCGCCATTGCCGTCTGAATCTAAGCCTACGGAGGGGACTAATGCTTCGGTAGCGTGGCGATCGTAGATCAGGTCTCTTCCGTATCTGGGCAAGCGTAGCTCATAATGGCATCCGGCTGGGGTCTAATACATGTTAATATATTTTCCATAGGCCCATGGAAGTCTCGAGGAATTATAAAAATTGAATCTTACGTGGAATTCGAGTTTTCTGTCGCTCTGTAAATGCAGCGACTTTGTATAATCGGTGGAGAGGAGAAGAAACGTCGTATTGAGAGATTTCGTGTGTCTAGCAAACGACAAGGCGAGGTGAGGTAGGTAGTGAACGTGGAATTGCGGTTTATCTGCTTAATATTAATACTCTATTGACATACCGGAGCTTGTTCGTCTCTCTTAGAAATCGGTATTCTCGGTCAGAGATAGGCGCAACTTACATGTCCCAGTAGACATGATCCAATCATTATCGTCTGAAACTCGTACACACTGGCTGGCTTCCTCGAACTCGAAGTCTTGAAGTAGTTCTATTCTGTTCTGATATTCTGGGTCGGACTTTAAACTACGCTTCCGGCGACGGGCGAGCCTGCGTAGACACCTGATTAGTTATGCTCTGGAGTTAGTGAGGTTTGAGCCGTCTCACCAGTCTGGAAGAGGCCGCGCAGTGTTGGCCCCGGCTATGGTGTACACCGACACATCTCCCTGATTGGTGACCTTCATGACGACGGATTTCCGACGAAAAGTAACTTTGCGATCAGAAGGGAAAAAGGCGATGCGACGAGTGGTTTGCGAAAGAGTAACGAGGAAAAGCGAAGAAAAAATTGCGGGTATACAAAATAATGAGAAGCTACGAAGTTCAGAGGGGCGATAAGAAAAAGATTAAGTGGAAACATCTGTACGATAAGCAAACCCCGGTTTTTTTTCTCTCTGCTTTGCATTAGCCTCTGACCGGGCTCCGCCTTGATGGCCCTGGGCCCATAGCATAGACGCGCCTAATGAATGATTGGCCCAAGCCACACGGTCGTACGCCATACGCCGTACGCCTATGTGCCCATTGCTCCCAGCTTGCCCGCGAAGTTGTTCGTGCAAGGAACTTTAAACTTCATTTGCCCTTCCTTCGACCCTTCGACGAGAGCCTACCCCTTAATAACCAATCCACTACCATTAGATCGTTGGTATAAGCAGCTCACCGCCACTACGATCGATTCCATGCTGTCGTTACCTCATTCTCTAGCTCGGAAATATTAACACCACTCGACCCATGGCTCGATAATTGCCCGCACCGTTTACTAATCGCTTTGCGCTTCGAGCCTCGCATTACGTTCTGTCGGCACAGGCGCAGCGGAGATGGAGTTAGGCACGTGCTGGAGACCACAAAGATTGAAATCGACTCATAGAAATTATATCGGCTGCAATCCGTTACTCGTACGTTAGCTGACAAGAGGCACATCGTGCCGCCCTGGTACATGGGAACGACTGCTGTCTTGGAATGATTGATACGATTTACGATATGGACCCTGGTGAATATGACACTAATGCGTTGGTAATTGTCAGTCATAACCTTTTCCTGCTTCTTAATTCGCGCATGTTGCCTAATGCTGACTTCTTCTCGACGTAGAATAATATATCATCTATCAACTTTGCGTTTTACGATCCCGTGTCTCCAACTTCAGCATCATTCGGCCCCAGTGCCCTCGAACTCGAGAGCTCGCTACGGAAAGATGGATTCCTAGCCTACTTTGATACCGTCCGACGGGGAGTATGGTGCTTCCGTTTATTACAGAAGGACAGGTTACAGGGCAGTCAGCCAACTGCTTCGGCGTTTCCGAAATCCGTTGGAAGCGCAGGGTTTACATTTTCTCTGGTTGAGGAAGGTATTCTCGAGTCAGCAGCGCTCGTGAAGAACCGCCCACATGGCCTAAACGCAGCCAACACGCCAGCCAGCTCCTCATCGTCGAGCGGATCAGCTATTCTCGATTCGGCTTATAGAAATGCACAGTCAGCAACTCTGCCACCCGTGCAGTCCTTTCCCTCCGCAACCGAGCAAGAATCTAGGACAATTGCATTTGTTGATTCGAAAGCCGGTCCCTCTACTTCAACGAAAGATGCCTACGAACACTTCATCACCGCTGCACTTTCCGCGGTGTCTTCGAGCTTCTGCGCCAACACTGGTGCCATCCCCTTAAGTTCTCGAACCTTGCTCCTCTCGAGAACATCCTATAGCGATTTCATCGCTGCGCCTGCTATCCTCGCTTCCTTGCGCATATATCTTACCACAACTGGTAGTCTTGTCATAACCTTCGCCCTTTCCCCTGCTGAAGGCATAGTCAGCCTATCCGAGAATCTTGCGCACCCCCTACCATCACTCGGCGTTACTGTTTTAGCCGCGCCCTTGGGCATGTTTGCTACTTGCCACCCTACTTCTATATCTGACGCTGTAGCTACCGACGGCAGTTTTGGCCCATCACCCGATACACAGATAATGAGGTCACGATCTGAAAGGGACGATGCTCCTTGGCGGAATATTTGCTCCAAGTTTCTACAGGCTCGAAATATCCCATTTCCCTTTGACGGATCTCAGAATTGGGTCGGCCTTCAGCGAATGCGTCGCAAGCCAACAGAGCAAACAGTAGATGGAAAACGGACTCCACTGGTTGGCGCTCCTAGCATATCCTGGCCTGCCAGCCTCTGCTTCTGCAAGATGTTTTCGCGGTTAGCGATTAGGGGGGAAACATTTGATCAATCGATGTCTCAGCCTGATCATAACTTTGATGCTCTTGGGGTTGCAAAACAATGGTTCTTGGGTGCGGGGGAGCGAGACGAAACTTTGGCGAAAAACAAAAGGGAAAGAGACGCTGCAATCGCCCGCGAAGTGCCGCCTACAGATGGTCAAGTCCAACACATAAGCGGATTATCTCCTCTAACCTTGCGGCGATCTAGCAATACCGGACCTCCACCGGGAGGTCTATACCTGACCCCGCCAGATGTCGCCCAGAATATCGTAGGCGCAACTCCGTCGATGGATGGTACAATGTCCAGCCCAGGGAATAATGGGACCACCATGGCGACTGCTGACACCGACGCTGGCCGCAATGTGTCGTACAACGATAACTGGGAAAACCCGGAGGCAAAACGGGAACGTGGTAGCGCCTCATTTGAGTCTGAAAACCTATTTGGCGAACTCGGCCCCGATATGTTTGGAGACAATGACATTACTGAGGCCGATTTCAACTTCTTCGATGAACAGCCGGGCGACATGAGTTCAGGCTCCCTCGACCTCCCTGATATGTCAAGTGGAGATTCGCACCTCGACCTTACGGTTGGCCTCCCGGCAACCCAAGAAACACAAGGCAAATCGGACCCTCCGGACATCCAGATGCCCGACGTGGTTCCTTCGCCAACATTTACGAAACCCGAGCTCAGACATGCGCGAAGTACACTAGGAGAGGAAGCACGACGTCATGGACTACAAGAGCCTAATAGATCCCAGCCTATGGGAGTGAAAAGGCCTGCCAGTCCGTTTAATCCAGATACTGTATTTAAACGGATCAGGGCATCGCTTGACAGTCATGAAACCGTCCAGAAGAACTCAGATCAAAATGCCTCTTCCCATAGTAGCATTTTTGATAAGGTGAACTTTGGGCCATGCTTGTCGATAGTGAACAGCAAATATGAAGGAAGTGGCCGGTTCGATTACTCTGTTGACCGGTCGGCTGATACTAAGTCGCCTAGCTTGAATGAACCACCAACGACAGACTATCTGCGACGTCATGTCAAGAGTAAGAGGGGCTTGAAAGAACTTCCTACCAAGGCTGGGCAGCTTGTGATTCGTGCTCCTGGAGCCCATGGTCCCTCACCAAACCAAGGAAGCCCTACGAACGTCGAAGAAGCTCACTCAGACGCCGATGAGATAAGTCTTATATCAGACCAAGACGATTCGAGTTACGAAAGCGATGAGCCCCCATCTCCTGTCAAATCTTCTAGCATGAGGCGACGTCTAGTTGATGACGACGGAGAGTCGCTTGCGACATCATTTAAAGAACTTGAATCTGTGGATATGAGCTCCCCCCATCTATCGCTCGAGTTACCACAGACTTGTAAATCAGAAGCGGATCTTCCGCTTACAAAATACTTTGCCGACCCAGAACCACCCTTGATTCAGTATTCATTGCCAGATGAGCAGTTGATCATGGCCGCACAGATCCTTACGGATCAGTTCTCTACTTGTACTGTTTCTGTCGGCGCGATGTCTCCGTCGTTGGAGTCGAAAGTCGATCGGCGTCGCCAGCTTACCAGTCTAACGCGCAGATCCATCCAGGATATCAAAGCAAGCCTTCCCCCGTGCCTTGCGTATGCTTCTGAATATCAGCTTCGGCCATTGATCGAGCTTCAAGATGTACCACTCCTTGGCCAGCCTACGAGAATGCAGCCAAGACCCCTAGGTATTGATGGGTTTAGGGCAGGGAACTTGTTCCAAATCCCATCGCCGCATTTTGAGTTGCGACGATACGAGTCGAAATTATCTGTCTTGCCATCTGCCGTGGCTTTTTGGGAGAGCCTTGGGCTTAGTCCCTCCCCGGGCAATAAAGACATAAATGCTATCTGCATTTTCCCGGATTTCGAAGGTCTCACGGATGACATGCTGGTGTTTACAGACAGGATGCGTAGCATCTACGAGTCACTAAAGCTCGGTTCGTTCAACCGTCTACCGACCATTTCTGGCGTCGAGAACGGTATTTTCCCCTTCGCCATGGAAAAAGAGCCGGTGCCTTTGAGTAAATCGTCGCCATTTTTGAGACCCTCACTTGCAAGTTGCGCTTCCAAAGTCTGCCAAGTGTTGGCATCAATGTCAGTTGAAGAGACAAACTTCGTTGTTTACTTTGTCTATTCACCCGACACCAGTGGTTCCATAGTCGAATGCTGCGCTGCCTTCAATCAGATCTTCGAAGGCTACAAGAAGTTGTTATCCAACAAAAAGATGACACATACCAATGATCTTGCTCTACAGTTGATACCCCAGGACTTTGTAGCATCTTCGCGTTCGGTTGCCATGCCATCTCCTTTTGAGTTTTCTAGATTGGCAATGGAGACATACGATAGATGTACTCAGTTTGGCGGTGCAGCGCCCTCGTCGCCGGCTATTATGCTCGAGCAACCACCACCGCGGATGATCGACTTCAAAGTGACGACCACACCTTCCGCATCTCTGCTTCACGAGAATACATGCCTTCACATTGCTTACGCGCAGAGCATAGACGGGAGATGGGTATCTGTGGCGTGGACGGATAATAGGGGTAGCCAGCAAATGACAGCGTCATACTGCTTGGGAAGAAAGGGGAAGTCCTTGTCCACTCAATTCGCAGATGTCGCAACGGAGATCTGGATGTCGACTCGTGATTTCATCTCGCCTTGGAGGGTGCACTGGCGAATTATTATTGCGAAATCCGGCACCATGGAGCAGTCCGAAATAGAGCTTTGGTCTGCTCTGGCTCAGGCAGAATCAAAAGCGTCCATGAGCTTGACGCTAGTCACGGTAGATACAGATCCATCCATGCAACTGCTTCCTCCCGTTGTCAAGATGTCCAGCAACGCCTTGTCCGTATTTTATTCGACGCCAGTCTCGACACCGCAAGGTTCTATGGTCTCTCCTGAACAGAGCGGCAACCCGCCTACCCCTATGAGGGATAATGCTGCTACCAGTGCACCTACGCCTGGTGGCGATAACGCGGACTCCGATGCAGATGCCACACTTGCAGAAGTCACGGATCACACATGGGGCGTTGTTCTATCACACAGGTTAAACAACTCAACCTCCCTAACCGAACTGAACCCCACACTCGTTAGTGGATATCTAGTGAAACGCGGTGGAACGAGGACCGAAGATCCCCCCGTCGCCTTAGAGGTCAACATTGTCCACGTCGAAGGAACGCCCAGACCCTATGAGTCGCTGTTGAGAGAGATGCTTATATGTTACCGGGGACTAGGAACACTGGCCAGAGCTCGCGGTATGGTGGATAGGGAGACGGATATCCGGCCGTGGCATATTGCCGCTGCCGAGAAAGCTGTCAAAGTTTTGTACATGTTAATGTGATCTGCCGGCGGTCGTTTTTGGTACATAGAGGGGCCTATGGAGCAATTATTAGCGAGGAGAGCATGCCCAGTTGTCTACAGTCCAACGGGAAAGATGTTAAATTGATTTTGTTTTACTCTGGAACATGGAGGTAACAGTCGCGGAGTTCGCATATATTTGCGTTCACGAGTTCCAATATCAATTCTTACGAACTCCTCCATCACCTCATATCAACGTTAACTCGTTTTGAGATATCATAGTGATATGAGTTGGCCCTGGCGGAGAGCGTCATACCAAAACGTCATCGCCCCGTGTCACCATTCTCGTCCGTATAAAAGCCGTGCGGTTCTGGCCCTTAAGTTCTACGTACGCGCAGGAAACAGGAGACAGGCCACTGGGATGCGGTAGTACTGGGCCATGGAGACCGAGAATCCATCCCTTTACCGACTACTTGCATGCACGATGGGGCGACGCAACAACAGGCCTGCAGTGGATAAGCGCATTGGAGAAGGCATCATCCGCATGCGATGTCGCTAGGTTGTTTCCCCTACGACATCGCGGAGACTCGTAACGAGTACTGGTAGGTGAGGATTGGCTAACCTGAAAATGAGCTTATGTAGCCACATAGTGTGTTCGAAAATCCAACGGATTTATCACGCCGAGATATAGCCCAAGTGAGGTGATTCTGTTGGAGGCTTCTGATATGTCATTTGCCGCTCTAGTCCCCCGAGCGGGTTGGAGCGGAGGATGGCGGACAGGAGCGGACTCTTACGATGATCTAGACCTACCCGGTTTCTTGAGTCCTCAAGGTAACAGGCTACGGCCTAGCCAGCCATAAATAGGACAGTCTCCGACCTCAATCACTATGAGGAATGCCACATACCTACCTACTGCCTTTTTTCTAAAGTCCATTCCCTTTGAAGCGCTCAAGAAGTACTTTATAAGTTGCAGACTTCCCAACACAGTCATGGGTCAACTTGTATGGCTTATAACCGGTTGCTCCTCCGGGTTTGGAGAACTATTGGTGCACCAGGTTCTGGCTCGTGGGGATCTCGCGATCGCGACTGGACGGAAACTTGACAAGATCAAGCACTTTGAACCAGCCGGAGCGGCCGCATTGGAGCTTGATGTTACCCGTCCCCAACAGGACATCAACGATATCGTATCCAAGGCCATCACTATTTACGGGAGGGTTGATGTTATCGTGAACAATGCCGCCTACGTCGCAATGGGTGGGTGGGAAGATATCGAGTAAGAAGATGCAATGTTAGCCTTAGCAGACAGATTACTAACACAGGAACAGGTACGACCAAATCCTTGCGCAATTCGACACGAATGTATTTGGATCGATCAAGGCGACCCGTGCCGTTTTGCCTCATCTGAGGGAGCGGAGGTCGGGGACAATGGTATTCATCAGCTCTCTGTCAGGCTGGCACGGGCACTCCTTTGTTGGTGCATATGCGGGATCAAAGTTCGCTCTGGAAGGTAATGCACTCGGACCTGTCAGTCTGGAGTTTCTCCGTTAACCTTCGGCAGGCCTTGTCGAGAGTTTGAGTCGGGAGACGGAAGTGTTTGGACTCAAGACCCTGTTGATCGAGCCGGGAAGATTTCGGACGAAGCTTCTGTCGCCCGGAAACCTGCAGGTGATGCAGTCGAAGATCCCTGACTATGCCCAGGTCTCACAAGCACATGCCGATGGGCTGGCCAAAGAGGACCAGGCGCAGCCTGGTGACACACAGAAAGCAGTCAAGATCATCGTGGACCTCGTGCGAAAGGAGGGATATGCAGCGGGAAAGGACGTGCCGCTCAGATTCCCCCTGGGCCCGGATTGCTTCAGCACGATCAAGGAGAAGTGCGAAGAAACTCTCAATCTGCTTCAGGAGTGGAAGGACATTATCAACAGTACGGATCACGATAGTGAGGCTAGTTCGAACTAGGATTTGAATTTCTGCGTATGAGTAGAAATTAGAAATATTATATCTATTATACATTACATTACGCTTCCCCTTTTCATAAACCGCCGTCGATTTGGTCTGAAGAAACTGTTAGCTAGCATCAAGCAAGTGAATTGCGAATACCTACCAACTACGTTATTGTCAGTCCAAGCGTGCCAGTCATCGCATGTCTGTGACATGGCATCGGTGATGTCCATGTTATTGAGAATATCATCCGGTCGTTCTAAAATCATCCATCCCATCCCGCCGGATAAATGCCAAGCAATGTGGCCTGGGTGTAGATCTGTTAGCGGCTTGCTCAAGCCCCCTTCAGATGAGCATTCAACTTACAATGGAGCGGCCAGATTCCAGGATTATCCAGTTCGAACTGTATAACAATGTAATGACCAGGTAGGAGCATCTGTACATCGCGGCGCTGGGGATTCTGCGGGTTCACGATAGTGCCGTCCCAACACGAGCCGTAGTCGCCGATGATGTTTGGTCTTGGCCTACCTCCCTGCCCCTGCCCCTGCCCTTGCCCCCGATGTTCATCATCAGACGACGCGTCAACACGGCGCTGATTTGGCTGATTTGACGGGTCCGGCCCGCCGCCGAAGTGGTAAGACGCCTCGGCGGGGGAGAAGACGTGCGCGAACTCGGGCTGGCCGTGGGGGAACACGGTCGCGTTGTCGTCGCAGGGCCCCTCCCGCAGCACCATGAAGTTGTGGCCGTGCAGGTGCACGGGGTGGGGCTGGACGCCCGTGTTCTGGAGGATGAAGCGCAGCGACGCGTTGGTGCCGTAGTCGTGGACGTTCTGGATGCGCGGGAACTCGACCTCGCCGTCCCGCGCCTGCAGCAGCTGCGGCGCGCTGTAGTCGACGCGGAACGTGCGGTTCGCCATGAACCACAGGTTCGCCGACCCGTTGGGCCGCAGCTCGACGGGGAGCACTTCCGTCACGCTCGGCGCGTCGGGCGCGAGCGGGTACGCCGGCACCGTCCGCGCCAGCGCGTCGTTGCCGCAGTAGTTGTCATACGCGTTTTCTCCCGCCTGCGTCGACGGGGGCTGCGTGCGGTCGGCATCCTCGTAGAATATCGCCGCGGTCGCCAAGTATGACCCTTGTTTCCCGGGCGAGCAGTTCGGCGGTTTATATGCTCGAAGCCATGCCGAGTCGGACGGTCCGCCGGTGGCGTCCACGAGGACGTCTGATCGCTGGCCCGGTGCGAGGGTTACTACATCTGTCTCGTAGGGCACGATAGGGACGTAGTCGTTGGCAATGACGCTCATGCTATACCCGTCGATCGATATTTTCTGTACGGCAAATGCTGACGTGTTGATGAGACGAAGACGGTGAGTTTTGCCAGAGGTGAAGTTGAAGGATGCTAAGGGGGCGTTGTTATCCTTGTACGAATTCTTACCGTTGATTAGGTTGTTATCGGAGAGGGTGACTTCGACTTTGTTCTCCAGAAAGCCTTCGGTAATCACGTCGTAGTACGTATGGAAGTAGTCTGAAATAGTAATGGGGCCAAGGTCGACGTCGTACTCCACGTGGCTCGGGCCGTGAACCACCATAGGACCCGAAAAGCCGCTTACAGCCTGTGCTGCAAAGTGAGAATGATACCAACCGGTGCCGTACAGATCAGGCTTGAATCGATAGGTGTAGGAGGAGCCGGGCGCTATTGGACATTGAGCAATGCCCGGCACGCCGTCCATCCACGGTGTATCCTGCTGTAGCATCCCATGCCAATGGATGGATGTTCCTTCATCTGAGATATTATTGCGGACAGTAACTATAACATACAGTCAATACCAACTGTCCGTGAATGGTAGCCAACGGCGATGCTTACTTTCCAACAAGTCACCCCAGTCACATTCGATTAAGGGGCCTGGAAATTGGGAATTCACTAGCAATAGTCTAGCGTCTACACCGTCGGGGGCTGCCGTCTCTTTGGTGACTACAAAGTCATATGTTCGTGTAGTGCCTGTATCAGGGCGGGTTGTATATGCGTTTGTGTTCGTCGCATTCATGGTTCCCCAGGAGCAACGAGGTGATGCATCGCCCATTAGGCACTTGTTCAGGAAAGGTGCATGAGGAGTCCCTAAATTAGACATTGCTGTTGTTGTCAGCATGTCAATTGTCTTAAAACATCCATGGAATGAACTCACCGTCGCGCCCCGCAAACCCATGGTCCCCAGCGCCATTGTTAAGAGAACGCGTACCGAGTACTGCTGTTGTCGAGTGGAGCACAGAGGCCATAATCGTGAGGCCCGCAAAGAGACGGACCTTTCTTGGACTGTAAATTTAACTTACGGCTTGATATGTAGTCCAAATGTGATAGAACAATGTATTTGAAAGTAATGTGAAGGAGTGAAACACCCCGGACAACGATAGTATGGCTCATATCGACATACTGGAGGTGGGCAATATATAGGAGACTGCCGCCACGTCTTTCTTATTACCTAGAAGGCGATATTGACATCGGGATTGGGACTACTCCACCTTAACAAGAATATCAGTCAAGCAGGCTCATCCTGTACCCGTCGATGCTGCCTTGGAGGCGAATAAATTTTGGCTTCATCACGGGGCTCACTATTTCCGACTTTTCCCGGACTCGGCACTCATACCCTTTCCGATGATCTTTTAATGGGACTCCTGTTCCTGGAAGATTCGGACTCGAGAATGGCGACGGAGCGTGCTATTCATACACGAGTATTAAAGAGGAGACCCTCCCAATATCAGGGGGCCAGAACGCAAACAGAGAGGCCGATCTTCACATTAAACTAGGTGAAATGGTAGTGCGAAATTGTCATGTGTCAAATATGGCAAGGGAGTCTCGAAGCCATACCCCAGTCGAGCACCTGAATTAGGGTTATTCATAACATCTGGTGACTTGCTTAAAGGTTTGGTGACACCTCGGGCAATCTTAGGTTCGTAAGTATCACTCATAGGTACCAGACAGCTCTACCATGTCACAAGTATCACGAACTTGGAAATGAAGTTAAATTTTGTCCATAAAAGTGTTTCAAACCCTTTATTGTAGTCTTCAGTCGCTGTTGAAAGCAGCAAGTTCTTACCTAGGTACCTTTCTGGGTGCGACGTCACAAAGAACAAATACCAACCTGATACCTACCTAGACATCTGGTTAAACATGACAATTGAGCAACGAAATAAATTAGAAACATGGTTCCTTTTTTAGACAAGGGCTTGGGCAAACCCGAACAATGTACAGGTATCTTTGTCGCAAATACAGTCTCCTTATGAGTCGGTTTGATAAACCAGCTGAAACCGGTATATGTTTGAAACAGATAGAAAGGCCCGGAACGTATAACAAGCTTAACTGAGTAGATATATAACGGCTCATCCTGGCGACGGCATTCAAACATATTCTCTCGAAAGCTCATAGGAGAACTGGTTACAGCACTTTTCTAAACCTTTTCACCAGAGTGAGCAAACTTTCAGCATGGCTGCTACAAATTCTGGGGCCAACACTCCTACAGACTTAGATGTCGTAGTCTTTCGAATTGTGCGACCCGAAGGTAACATAAGACGAGTTCTAAATAGATGGGTTAGTAATGAAGGGCGGTTGTCTCCACGCCAGCGGTCAAGCAATTACTCCTACGAAGCATTTCGAGCGGAACTAGAAAACTTGGGCGTGTCGCGGAGTCTCCATTTAAGAACTGATAACGGCCGAATTCATGACGAGCATAGCTTTCACATCTTCCTCACGAGAGTGCAGAGGGGAATCATTAGTATACGTCATACAACTCCGGATTTATTAATTACTTTAGAACCTGTTGCTGCGGATACTCCAACTCGGGGTGGTGGTGAGGGAGCTCCTGATGACCAAGACATTCCCTTCGATGACGACGTCATCACCGATACCCCAGGACCAAGTACAAGGCCAAATAACCCAGAGATCATAGAAGTTTCGTCCGGCGGCGACTCTCCTCCGCAGGACAAAGGAAAAGAAAAGGCCACCGAGCCTGGAGACGATACCCTGTTTGAGATTCCCGGAGAGGACGACGAGGACGGCGAGGACGAGGACGATGAGGACACGCCGGGAGAGGGCGGCGATGGAACTACAATTGCGAAACGTTTAGGGTTACAAGATATTCAGATCGCAGACGACACCTGGAAGACCGTATGTAGATTCTTCCAATGCCGACTTGACGTTGAAAAGCTAAGGATACCAGGGCTAGTACTAGAGCTCAAGCCGTACCAGATGTACGCAGTTTGGTTCATACTCACACAACCTTGTCGCGAAATTAATGCTTGTGTCATTGGCGATGGCGTTGGGCTAGGCAAGACGGGTATGTCAATAGCAGCTATATCGATTCACAACCAAATACATCACGCGTGGCTCGAGGTACAAGAGGAGCGGGAATACAGACCAGCAAATTCTCGAACAGTAAAAGTTCGAAAACACCTCACAGAAGCACAGAGTCTCGATGAAGATGTTTGCCCTAGTCAATCGACGTTTAGATACCAGTTCCAATGCCCAGTACGTAACAGCATTAATTCCCCTTCTCCCCTCCCATAATCGAATCCGATGAGTACGATTTCACAAAGCAATCCACTAACATTTTGTAGTGCGTCCGATCGAGCGATACTTACCAAATCACGCAGAGGCTCCCAGCGTTTCCTGTTCTCATTATTTGCCCTCCAGGCTTAATAGATAATTGGGCTGAAGAGATTTTAAAATGGATGGAATATACTCCAGAAATATGGCGTGAAGCTAATTCTCTGAGCTTTACGGTAACTCATAGCAGTGTATGTAGTTCCTACTCCCTCTTTAACCTGCCATCTTCAAGTCCCAGTTACTAACTCTCGTTGTTACAGTGGTCTAGACCAGGTAGACAAACGTACTGCATCAGGTATCATGATGCAAGTGCCGTCTCGCACACTAGGCCAAGGGTATATAGAACAGCCCGAGGATGGAGGCTGGAGTACCCGGAGGGGATCTCTTCATCAGATCATCTATTATCCAGCAGAGTTATAATAACAAGTAGTATGGGGATTCCAGGGTTTTTAGCGAGATACGACGATAAAGATAAAAGAGTACCTTCTGGGTTTGCCGCTAGCATGGTTTTCATGGACGAGGTGCACAATTATACTGGAACAAGGGATAGGCCAACCTTGGCGTTTAAGGCCCTCGAAAGTATGGCTGAAGCCTCCAGATATACGACACTTGCAGTCGGCCTCTCGGCTTCTATTTTAGGGAACGGCCCAAAGTCCTGGAGACCGTTTATTGCACACATAAGAAATCAGTCACGCCATTTAAAATTCAGTTCTATGTTTAAAGGCATGGAAAATGATTTTGTTGACAAGTGGGAAAATGACTTCGATTTCCTTGTTGAGAGACTAGGTACCGGTAGGGACGCTGAGACAAGAAACGCGATACAAAATAGGTTCAACGCACTCGAAGAAGCTATGAAAGGTTTCATACCAAGGGTGATACTCGCCCGGACCGAAGAAAGTAATTTCAGAGGTCAACGCATCTCTCAAAGGAAAGCAGCTTCCATTCGAACGGTACCATGTGATATGTTCGGGGATGACATCCGACGGGCACACCGTCAGTTGGCATCGGGAATTAAAGATGTAAGTGACTCTAAGTCCCTGTTATTATCCAAGCTTTATCGGTAGCAATTGCTGACTTTTATTTATCTAGTACATAGACGTTGAGTTCAATTGGAGCAGAAATAAATGGATCGAGGGTGGGAGACAAGGTGAAGAGCCACGACGGCAGGAAATTGAAACAAGCTACTTAGACAAAGGTATAACCAGGCCGGAGTTAACGAAAGAAAACCCGTACCAAGTCGTCTACCGCTCTTCGTGCTTCCCGGCCGTTGCGCGGCTATACAGTATCGGAGTAATAACATACAACCAGCTTCTAAGGGCGTCTGTCGAAAGCGTAAGTAAGGAGGTGACGGCTGCTCTTTCGACGCCACTTCTTGATCGTCGTGACGCAATAACAAATGCGTTAAAAAAATCACCATTCTGGCGTTTTCGAGACGAACTTGTTAGAACATCCCCCAAGTTTAAGTATGTCGACCAGTTTCTCGACGAGATGATGAAGTCCAAGAAAGGTCGGGACGAGGGGGGGCCATCGGACAACAGCGGAGTCCAGCACATGATAATATTCTCGGATTCACAACTTTCGGCTTTCCTGATTACCATGCTCCTCCTGGATCGGTATTCCGAAACTATCAACCTCATCTATATCCACGGGGGGATACCTGCTGCCCAGCGCGCAGACATGCTGGCGGCGGTAGCGGAAGACTGCACCAGGAGGTCGTTGCATAAAGTAATTGTATCTAGTTTTAGATTCCTGAGCGAGGGATACAATCTGCAACGAGCGAATTACGCCATCATTACAGAAATGCCCAGGACGCCCACCATTCAAAGACAGGCTTTCGGACGGGTCGACAGAACGGGCCAGACGCAAGAGCCGGTGCTGATTCAGCTCTATGACCGAAACAATTTGGTAGAGAAGATACGGTACATTCGCAATATCAACCGAGCTGAAATAGAGGGCGTTGCGCAAGCGGCGACCGACCTGAGGGATATATTCGACGATTTCCTGGCTTAGATGAGACGAGAGGGATTCCTGCAGATAGATTAAACCAATTCTACTAGAGCTCTATGCAACCTTAGATAGGTACCTAAGCATATGTATGCGGACATTCACACTTGTCCGGAAATTAAAAGAGTGTCACTAATATCGCCCCAAAGGGCTTGCTCATTGTAAGGTACTTTAGTGACGATACGACCTAGTTACATCAACCAATAGGAACATACCGACCAGGTAACGACCTCAGCATCAGTGGTTTAGTGGTAAAATCCATCGTTGCCATCGATGGGCCCCGCGTTCGATTCGCGGCTGATGCATCTTCAAATCATAATTGTATATATTTCGCGAGTATATTTTTATCGCTCAATCATGTCCATCCACCATCTTAGCTTTAGCATTCACATTGTACCGATTTCGTGACACGGAGATCAATGATTCATAGCACTTTTTTATTTTGACGTCGCTAAAAGTTCCTCGGCAGGCTCGACATTTTTTCATAATTACCAAATACAGCAGCAGCCTGCGATAAACTGGGCAGAGGCCCCAACCATGTTACAACCACCGTCCGGACAGTCCCTCTTAGATCCTCTCAGCGCACTTTCCCTTTCCCTAATGCCCGTTCACCCCGTTCGCCCCGTTGGTGGCGCAGCAGGCGCCGCCGTCCGCGGGGGCGAAGGCGAGCTTGCTCATCTTGTCGGTGGCGTCGGTGACGCCGGCGCCGGCCGCGGCGACCTGGCTCGGGGTGCTGGCGTAGCTGGGCGGGACGTCGAGGACGGGGTTGTTGGCGAAGAAATTGCGCGGGCGCAGCAGCAGCGTGATGGGCTCCACCGGCATCACCGGGAAGTCCTCGGGCGCCGGGATGTGCGTCACGCCGAACGTGTGCCACAGCACCACGTTCGTGTCCTCGATCGACTCGCTGCCGTCCCCGATCCACTCCGGCAGGCCCATCGACGGCTCGCCCGACGTCTGCGGCACGTGCCGTCCCGCCGGCCACAGCTGGTCGTCTCGGTCTATACGAGGATTGGTTAGTAAGGAGTTTCTCTCTCGCTACCATACACAGTAAAAAGGGGGAAGAGCTTACACTTCGTCACGTGCACCGCGTGTCTGGCAAATCCGGCTCTCTTCCAGACCAGCGAGTTTTCTTTCGGCAAGAGCCTCGCAACTTCCCGGCTGACGAGCTTGTAGCTGGCCGGCTTCTTGCTGTAGGGGTGCAGCTTGCTCGTGTTGCAGATGTCCCAGGTGCGGCTCGTGTCGCCGTTGTAGTCCGTCGCCGCCTTTCCGGTCGTGTCTAGCTTGGTCCTCTTCGCGTAGAACGCGTTGCCGTAGAAGTTCTCCGCGCTGCCGACCGGCGCGTCGGACGCCACGGCATCCGCCATGAAGACGGTGTTGTTCGGACCGTCTACATTGGCGTCTACCCGCAGACAGAAGAGATGTTGGTGGTTGTGCGCGTTGACACCTAGGAGTCGGGTTAGCTCTGCAGCTCAGGGGCTATGTGCCGGATAAGTCGCGTGTTTCGAGTTTCTTACCTGGGTATACCTGTGTTCCCCAGCCCTTGGTGTCCTCGTCCACATCCATGGTGTATGTGTTCAGGATACCCGTGAGCTTGATCTCTGGCTGGATAGTACCATCTTGCTAAAGCTGAAGTCAGTACAGTAAACATCTTGAGGGTTCGTCATAGAATTCCTTACGTGGAAGATCCACTACTCTCAGTTAGTATTTAACCACTCTAATTCTCTGGAAGAGAGCTTACCTGAATAGCATATTCATAGTTGGCGGCAGTGAATATCTGTTGGATGATTAGTTTCCGTCCCCGGGTGACGATGACTGAGTCGTCTCTGAAGTCGGTGTGCTTGAATAATATGCCGCTGTCTTCCTCGTGAATGCATATCGCATTCTTGATGGTGCGGACATCGCCAGATCGCGTGGGGAACTGTGCATCCAGGTAATGGATGGAGCCTTTGCAGTCGCAGCCCAACGCCAGGCTGTTCGTCATGTATCCAGCACCGTACTCTCCAAGATCGAAAGCATGTTTCCGCTGGTGAGGGTACTCAGGATTTCCACTACAATCGTTAGTATGTTTTCTCCGAGTAAGGCAATTCAAGGTACTTACTATGGTACTACCATCTCCGCCAGGGAGAGTCGATAGAAGATTGGCCGAACAGTCCCCTTGTCATTGTAGGTAATGTCATTGAGGACGATACCCTCGCGGTAGTTGAAGCCGATATGGAACTTCCAGTTCTGCCACTCAATTTCTCGTCCATTCATCTTAAACGAAACTCCTTCTGGTTGTGTTACGTTGATAGGTTTCAAGTCGGTACGATAGCCACCAACCTTTTCGACAGCGGCGGGATGGTAGTTGATTGGCGCAACCTTGCTGAGTGGCCGTCTCACTTTCGGAATGTCAATCGCAACGACCTGTTGTTTTTCGGCGTCGAATATAGGACAGAAGTCCAGAGGGTACTGATATTGGCAGTCGTCGACATTAGGCCGGAAGTACATCAGAGCCTGCTGAAGGCGAATCTTGGTGCCGTGTCTCTCATCATAACCGATTGTCCACGGATCGCAGTAGACCTTATGCATGTCTTCCTTGGCGATGCCGCTGATCTCACACTGCTCAATGACTTTGGGGTCTTTCCGGCAGATATATTCCACAAGCTGCAGCTCCTCCATGGTAATCTGAACGTATCTGTTAGCAGTGCCCCTATTCCCGAGTTCAGTTAGCACTCACTATAGGTTGCACGTTATCCATTAATTCCCATTTCGTAATCTTGCCGGCAGCAAGGTCGACCAGCCCGTCGTATACCTTACCACCCGGCGCAATGACGACGATATCAGCAATTCTAGCCGGCCGGGGAGCGTTGGCTGGATCCACCATCCATTTTGTCATCTCCGCCTTACGCGGCTCGTGAAGTGAGACGACATTGAAGAAGACCTCTCCGTGCGCCTTCTTCACAATGCCAATAGCCGACTGGATCTCATCGTGACCCAGCGGGTCGAAGGGGTGCGGAACAGAACCAGAAGTAGAACCCATCGTGGTCAGATTGGTGAAAATTGATGATACGGTGCACCTGAATGCTCTTCAGAGCAACGGCGTACCCTTATATATAAAAGTCTAGAGCACATCCTCGATATCTGTGTCTAGCCACTTAGATCTGATATGATAGTCGAGAATTACGAATGACGCGGCGCCACGCCGGAGAATGTTAGGTATCTATCACCAATTAGCAAATTATCCTACCAAGATCTTGATAAGAGCTCCACTCGCCGCCTACATAGCAAGTCACACTTCAGGGAGAACCCGGCATCGAAGCTCTAGGCTCATCCCTATGCAGATTGGGCCATCACCCCTCTCACCCCTCTCCTGTCCGATAAGTCCAGCACGCGCAGAACGGACTTATGATAGGAAGATGCCCCTCACCATCGTCAATTGCGGGGGAGCCGCCGCATATAGTTCCCGAAACCGGCATTGGCTTAAAACCGACCGTTTGACGATGGGCCCATTGCTAATAGTATGTTAGATAAAGGATTAAGCGAGATAAGTTAGACTTATCGTGCCCCCATAGTCCGATACCGGTTTTATGACACCTGGGCGTTTACTCTTCATCCCTCGAAACCGAGCATCAGTCGCGTTACTAAGAAACAACCTTGGCATAACATCGATGGCTATCTGCTACGATTCCCGAATACCATGGCGAAGATCCCGATTGCCGAGTACATATATCCAATGATATAGTTGGTATTGTCGACAAGAACCGATACTAATTAGCTTCGAGTTAGCTCCCATGTGGTTTAAGCGATCGGATTATACTGACCCTTGTTCGACTAGTATTGTCTAGACAATCTCTCATGCTGCTTTAGATCTGTTCTACCCATTGGCTATCTCTATCCAATCCTGATCAAGATCAAATGGTCACGACGCATCTATGTTGTCTTCTAGAAACCTCAACCACCAATTCTATACTCAGTAGACTAGCGAGGTCGGATGTCGTCAAGCTTGGCTTATATGCCTAGGTAGTCATGTCGGACACTTAAATATTCCTACAGATTAAAACTAGTCGCATAACCATAACTGGGAGGACGGAACATTTTTAAAAGAAAGTGGTAGCAGATAGATATGGCTTTTTGTTTGTTTGTTTGTTTGTTTGTTTACATAGTCTCTGGTTGGTTCGTGCTCTTATACTACGAGTATGTCTCTATGCGATATTCTCGATGGCATATTGGTTGACGCAATAAGGGTATATAGGATGCTTCTCGAATCAACGCCTCAATACGTTAGGTAGTTGATTCTATTAGTTACATTGAATATATTATTAAGAAGTTGGGCTTACTCTACGATGGTAGATTCCAAGGCAGTTAACAGCGAGATGACGTGACTCTATTTATGGCAACAATCTGCCAAGCTGACAAATCTACTGGTTCTACCTTGCAAAAACTTCGAGGTGGAGTGTCGTTGGATAGACTTCCAGGAACAGACCAACAAGTCTAGGTATTCCTTGGATAAACTAAGCTACGGACACGGGGTCAAATCCTACAATCATTCATAAAGCCATCCAAGTCCGTTTTCGCCATGGTGGAGAAGAAGGGACAGAAAGATTCAATCTCGGGGCAGGCGAATGCGCCAGGCCACATCACGGTAAGGCGGTCCACAATTCTTTCCCTTTCACTACTCCCTTACCTTCACGGCTCCTAATTCCCGCTTTTCTGCCACAGGCTCGTCGCGAAAGGGGCAAACTAGCCCAGCGAGCATTTAGGCAAAGACAAATCGACACGATTCGCAGCTTAGAGGATGAGAACCAGAAGCTACGAGATGCTATCACAGCTATATGTGACGTAGCAGCACAGGACAACGCGGCCTTGTCTCTAGCTATCTCAAACGCCCGCAAAATCGCGGGTCTTCCGATCGCCGAAGTCGAACGTCAACCGTCGGCTCCGGCCATGAGCTCGGATGACTCAGGCTGGTCAAGTAGCGACTCTAGTGACGGCATTGCCAACGTGACTCCACCGATATCGTTGGAGGATGACAACTTGGACTTTGCGTTATCGTCATATGACGGCAACGAGTCAAACGAAGTGTGGTCACAACTCTTACCGGCCGACAATTCGGCGATGTATGGCCCGTCGACCGACTCAAAAATGCTTGATACCGGCGTAGACATAAGTATGTTGAGCTCAATGTATACTGGAGAGCAGATAAGCTCTACGGGAGCGTTTGCAAGTTGGCCCGATCCCAACGCGGATAGGCCTCTCCAGTTTGTAAACCCTCCACCGGATATCGTGCCTTACTTGGGAGCCGGTACTTACACACTAGCGGGCCAGCTGTACTGGACAGCTGTGGCCTTTGGGTTTCAGGCGATCCGGGCCATCAGCGAATCGCCTTCGCCTCCGCCGGCGGCCGTGAACATTGTTACCAAGCTGTTCACATACACGCTGAGACAGGTCGCGCTGCCGCAGATAATGTACGTGATGCACGCGCGCCTGCTTTTCCGGCGGTACGGCTACTTCCAGCCCCCGGCGAACGGCAGCATCGACGACCGACAGTACTGGTCGTGGGCGCTCGACCCGGCCGTGACGGCGGAGATCTGCGCCGAGCTGGGCCGCAGGTTTCAGAAGGCGGGCATCCGCAAAGACGACTTTCTGACCCCGCTGGACGTCGAGCGGCGCCTTCGCGACCGCTTCCGCGACGGCTACGTCGTCTTCGAGGCCGCGCTGAAGGGCCAGGCGCTCGCGGAGGAACACGTAGCTTGCATGCGGAGGCTGATGCAGATCATGTCGCGCCAGTCTATCTGCTTCGGCGACGGCCCGCGGTGGAGGCCCGAGTCGGTCGAGACGTTGATAAATGGGTGGGAAATGAACACGAGCCCTGTCGCGGTTAGTTGTTAGTTGTTATTAAGGCATTTCCCCGGAGTTTATCGTCTGATGTAATGAGTCAAACGGGTGTCGCGCCCTCGCCTCTACTCAAAAAATACGGAAGTACATAGCTCAAAATCTACATGAATAAAAATAAAATAAACTAAAATAAAATACAAAATATTATAACATACATTAATCACGAACTTCGAAATTCTATCAAACCAGTGTTAGTAGGAGGTACCTAATATGGATGTGTTCTTGTGTAAAATAATCCATCTTACGTAACCCACCCAGCCGTACGTTTAGCTGACATTTAGCTGTCTATAGGCCCACTAGTGGATGCAACCTTAATTGTGTGCATTTCTTGGCGGGGAGCTTGAATTTAGTTAAGCTTCAGCCTTGAACGGCAGCCGACAACTATTCCACTTTCCACTTCTTTGTTCTTCACTTCTTAAACATTCCTCGATTTGACGTGGCTCTGTGTACTTTACCTCTCTTACAAGACGCCCGCAGCAGGATAATACGATTATGAAACAGATTTCCACTTGCGATCGGTAAGACATCGATGTTTCCCTTGCGGAAACCCTTTGGGTGCTCGAACGTCGCCATTCTCGTGACATCCTTTCCGATACATCTGGTAGTGACTGATCCAATATCACATCAATATGTCGGGGCCCGTCAGCGAAAATTCCCTCTCCGATTACCTGGAGCATCTGCCTGGGACGACGTTTAGGAAACTATACCAGCAGCCCTCTACGACCCTGGCCATCTTCCGTCGCATGCTTCCACACATTGGTAAGACCCTCTAATAAGTGAAGAAACTGGTAGTTACTTACCACGATAAATAGCCAAGACCATTGTAATGGCAATCCTGTACGCGCCCACTCCTTGGTCCCTCTCCGATCTCGACCTCTGGATCAAACCCTCGGCAACCCGCGAGAAAGACCAAGCCATTGCCATCCTCCGCTCCCTCCATATAATACAACCTCAGTCTGTTACCCTCACAGCAAACTTCCGAAGCAGCCTGCGACTCGCCCTGGAAGGTGGCGGCGATCATAACTCGTTTGGCGTGCTGTCCACCCATCCCATCCCTAGCGAAGTCAACCACTCGTTCCTCGATAAATACGCAAGGAAGAAATGGGATGACATCCTGCATTATGTCGTTTCCGCCACCGGCCTTACCGGCATGGGTCAAGGTTCTAGTGGCCCTAACAAGACCGTGAAGGAACTTCTCGTAGTCGGTCGCTTAGTTGACCGCAGTGTACATGGGGACCTCAAGATCACACACATCGGATTTTCCTTCTTGCTACAGGAGTCTAACGCGCAGGTCTGGGCTTTACTACTCCTCTGGCTACAGGCGGTCGACGAAGCTCACACCAGTGGTACCGCGACCGATATGGACAGCGTTGACATGCTATCCTTCTTCTTTATGCTAGCCTCTCTCGAGTTTGGCCGTGCATACAGCATCGATGCCCTTGCAGAGAGCCGTAGGAATATGCTGCCCTTCCTTATTGACTTTGGTCTAATCTACATTCCGCCGAACGACACGAGCCAGTTCTTTCCCACGCGATTGGCGACCACTTTAACAAGCAACGAGAGCGCGCTTCGGAGCGTCAGCGCCGGTTTCTCCGCTGTTGGCAATGCGGCAGGCGACGACCTGGACAAGTGCACTATCATCCTCGAGACCAACTTCCGAATGTATGCGTATGTGTACTCGCCGTTGCAGATCGCCGTGCTGGCACTCTTCGCCGACCTCAAATATCGGTTCAAGGGTCTGGTGTCGGGCCACCTGACACGCAAGTCCATCAAGCAGGCCGTCAGCCACGGTATCACGTCAGACCAGATCGTCTCGTACCTGTCAACCCACGCCCACGAGCAGATGTACCAGAACGCGGCCGCGAACAACAAGCCGGTCTTGCCGCCCGTCGTTATCGACCAGATCCGCCTCTGGCAGCTGGATACGGAGCGCATCGCCACCCGCGACGGCTACCTGTTCAAGGACTTCGACGAGTACAAGGAGTACAAGGCCGTTGCCGATTTCGCCGACAACATCGGCGTCTGCGCGTGGCGCAACGATAAGAAAGGCATCTTCTTCGCGACGAAGATAGAGCAGATCAAAGACTTTATGAAGTCGCAGAAGAAAACCGAACGGAGCTAATAATGCCCGAGAGGCAGCGTCGGCAGCGTTGATGAGCTGCGCCGCGTATAGTTTTAGAGCCCGTCTGTTTAGGCGGAATAGATCGTCAAGCATTGATTATTGGAGTTGGACGGTTATGGGCTTTGCATCGGGATACGGCCGGGGTGGAGCATGTGTTTATGACATGAATAGAAGGGGTTTAACGCCTCCATATGATGCCGTGGCAAGGGCTACGATGGGTAGGTTAGGAAAAATAAAATATTTGGTTCCAGATATCGAGAAGTCTTTCGATATGAGACGATTATCTATTCTGGTCACTCTTCTTTCGGCTTCTGATTCTGATGAACCTAGTTCATTCGTTACCTACTTGGTAATCTAGCCTAGGTAAATCTGACTGTGAGGTCAGGACTGCTCGTGCCGGTCTGGCATCTGCTTATGCCTATCCCCAACGCCGATTATCTACTGTACATAACCGTAAGCTAATGCTTCCAGGTATATCCTACATGAAGAACCGCTGCTGCGCGTAGTTTGGACGGTTACTATACGATGTCGGCAGCATATAGTGTTCCGTCCGCCTACTGTTGAAATGTCCATACCGAAGTATTCGATTCCAACGCGCCTGTATCGGATACCAGATAGTGCAAACGGTGACAAAACATAAAGCGAGTTAGCAATCTCAAGCGAGATCCCTCGCATCCCCTATCCGAATCCAGTTGCTGTTGGGGATGGATAATAACTGGTGATAGCAACTGGTCAATTGGGGGGGGGGGGGGGGGGGGGGGGGGGGGGGGGGGGGGGGGGGGGGGGGGGGGGGGGGGGGGGGGGGTGCGGGCGGGGGGGGGGGGGGCGACGAGCGCGCCGGCCGCA